>NQII01003405.1:7391-29590 GCA_002778355.1 Clitarchus hookeri | reverse complement strand
GAAGCCATCTGTAGCAAGTAAATTCTGTGTCTTTTGGTCCCTGGGAGGGACGGCTGTCGTTTCTCCAACATACTCATTTAATTAGTCTCCATTTTTCATCTTCATGTTTATTTAAGTATTTGTCTATGAAAATGTTGTATTGCCCGATGAGACTAGTTGAATTTTGTATCAGATTTGTACAAATCGCACGCTTGCTGGAATGGCCGTGGAGTGTGCTAGCACTGGGGGGTTTATGACGTCATAAGACATGTGTGGTTCCCGACAACGACGACGTGCAGCGCTGCTAATTTTCCTGATTTATTAACTTTTGTGCAGACACGTGCTCTATATTAATTATGTAATTATTGTCATTGGTCAGTACGACTGGATGTGTAAAAAAAAATTAAAATTTTTAGTTCTTTCCATGTATAGCTCGATTAAGTTTATGTGATTTTTTTTCGTATAATTAGAGCTGAAAATGCCTGGCTGATGGAGAAAAAATATGGATGCCTCTCCCAGGATCGTTAGTTCCAGTGGTTTTTGCCGAATATATGTAAAACTTTGTATGTGATATTAAAGTAATGGCTTCAGCCATTGGTTAGTTCGTATGTAGCATATTTCAATGCATGACGTTTTAGAACGCAAATGTAAAGATTTTTATAAAGTTCTTTTAAAGAGAATAATGCTTAATATTCCATGCATTTTAAACGGGGGCTCAGCAATCACTACTTAGACTAAGTGTAAAACGGTTTTAAATGTTCAGATAATTTTNCATGCATTTTAAACGGGGGCTCAGCAATCACTACTTAGACTAAGTGTAAAACGGTTTTAAATGTTCAGATAATTTTTGATACTAAAATATTGAGGTTTTGTGATCCTTGCAACGCTTGTACGAAAAGGTTAAAAAAATATGAAACAATGTATATTTGAATGTCTTCTCCCTTATACATTGTCATAACCCTACACGAATCAGTTTTAACTTTTTTTACTGCTCATTTTTAATGATTATAACTATTTCTGGGAAATTAAAGTCCAACTGTAACTGTTAGGGTTGGAAGTGATGTCGTGGCCTTTCGGGAATGCGTGGGTGAAAACGTAGTCTTTAGCATTCGCCAGAGGGCGCCACATCGCTTAGGGCAGCTGACAATCCTGCTAGGGTTTTTGTGTCCACTAAATTCTCCTCCTGACACTCATGCCACCTTAAGATTGCCCCTCTCAAGATCATATGAAATTAATTCACGCACTTGGTATTATCCCAATAATTTGCCTTTGAAGCTCATTTGTAGTTTCTGAAATTATCATCANAAATTAATTCACGCACTTGGTATTATCCCAATAATTTGCCTTTGAAGCTCATTTGTAGTTTCTGAAATTATCATCAACGTACTCAAGAGGTCTGGTAGAAAATGTTCCTGGGTCAATAAACATGCGAGAGTGCTCCATGTCATCCTCTGTCACCGCTTCACTTATCTGCGTCTATAATAGAAAAAATTCCCATTTGCTATAAAATAAAAATTCACTGGAATCTATCGTATCCTGCACTTCTGGTGTTACCACAGTATTCAGCTGCTTTGCAAACTCACAAACAAACTTACACGTGCTGTGTCCCCAGCTTCCAGTGACTGTTCGCCCCATTGCCACAGCGAAGCTCTACCTGAACCGCGGGGGTCTGCCATAAATGCTGCCTACTGGAATGGCATTATCGAAGACGTCCAGCCCAGTTGCCATTCTACCACCAGCATCAGNATCATCAAGCAGCCGTCCTGCCTTCATGGCCCTAAGAGTTAACTTTTGGAGGCGTGCTGGTTCAAACCGGCTGAGCACCTCTAAAATAAAACCTGGTAGAGAAAACATCGGGCAAATGAAGACCACGTCGGGGTACCACTGGTAACTGAAGGCTAGCGTCCCCAGGTGTGCTTTTTCATGACACCATTATAGCCATAGCAAGGTGAAGCGAGTGAAATGAGTTTTTGTTAGGAGGGAGGGGTCATCGCACGAATTTTCCTGATATACTCTTATCAGGAGTATGGCCATTTCAATCGGGGTTGCTAATAAACATATTTATTGTTCATTTGCGATAACTACCTGCACCCCATCTTCTGCTATATGCAAAAATGGACTGGCTCAGTGATGTCAAAGTCCAGGGGCCACTTTTCATAAATATTTATATTGTTTTACGTTTAATCCTTTTATTAAGTTGTACGTGTTACTGTAGTAAGTTTTCACGAGAAACTCCGAAAGACATCTGTCAATATCGTTACCATGACACATCTCCGTAGGGAAATTGCAAAATACTGTATATTTGTANACTCCGAAAGACATCTGTCAATATCGTTACCATGACACATCTCCGTAGGGAAATTGCAAAATACTGTATATTTGTATGTGTAATTTGGATATATTTGTAATTCAAAATGCCTTATGCGATATTAGAATACTTAATTTGTAAATTTTCTTTGTTATTGATTGTTTTGTATATTGTTGTGTGACTTTTCGAGAAATTTTGACTACAGGCCCCGCTCGGACCTTTGAGCGGCCTAACGCCATGATATTCTGTCAGAATCATGGGCTCGTAGGAGAATGGTGCTGCTGCACTTATTCCCAGGCACCTGAACTTATTTGCCATATATGTTATTTGCATCAATATATTAATTATTTCTGGAACCCTTTTTTACTCTCTGTGCCCGGGAGTGGTCGCTTCTCCACCCTGCTGGCTCACCGAACCCAGGGATTAACTTCTCCTAACCTATTTTGGACTCAGCGCTCTTTACTGATTCTTGTGGCTACAGCCCTAAAGTATGCGCAAATTGCATAAGTGTCTGTAACCAGAGTCAACATGCGAGTAAAACACCATTAACCGTTCTTCTTTGTTTCATTTTACGATAACTTAAGGGTGTTCCCGCTCTATTAATTCATTAGAATATTTATTTATGCCTATTAAATTTTCAGTGTCACCATAATAATACCCTACCTACACATTTCCACATTTAGCAACTCCGTTTAGTATGGTGCCATTCTGTGTTGATGTATCCCTTCTGGAAATACTCACCACCTNCCCATATAGCAACTCCGTTTAGTATGGTGCCATTCTGTGTTGATGTATCCCTTCTGGAAATACTCACTACCTAAAAATTTCCGATGGAGTTCAACTCCTGCAGAATGACTTGCCCAAGCGTGTGGCTATAAATCCGACTGCCTAACTAATTTCCTACGTGATTTCTGCCTCAAAATATTGCCCCTCTCTCTGGGTAATTTTTTCCCAATTACCTGTCTCCTATTGTTGCAGGTGCTACACTCGTAATTCTCATATATCCTACTTTTTAAATCTTTCTGCATAAAAATCGTTATTTGATGGCCAACCTAGCCAAAATTCAATTTTCCCCAGAAAATTCCTGAATTTCCTGAACTCAATTTCTTTATTCTTAAAGAGTGTGCCTGTATATCATCGTAACAACATTATTCGTCGTCGTGCAAGACAATGTGACAAGATGGCACTGATCACCCTGTGACGGAACCATGCCGCCGGCCTTCTGCAGCCAACAATATAAACGATCGCCAACCCTCCAGGCGGCGCAAGATTGCAACCTGTGTGTGTGCATTCTTGGTGCATGTCACCCCTCCTGTCCCCGCTCGGACAGTTCATCCCTCCATCACTGCGCGACATAGAAGAGGCAGCTGCGAGCCAGCGAGGTCAAATTTTCCCAGCGAAGAACTGTCAACCGTGCGATGGATCTCATCACCTTCTGTGCTGCGACAGCCGCAGACTGATTGACCAGCAAACATCCAATGGAATTGTGGAACACTTGTAATCTGTAGTGTTTGCGCTCACTACCCAACATGGACATTTTCACTTTGGTACAACTACAGACGAGCACATGGCAGTGTGACGATTCTGCAGCCCCTCATAGGCTGCATGAGGACATAGACAGAGTGCACAGGTAACTGTGTGCGAGTGGGTTGGCATGTACCAATGCGGACCGAACTGCGGACTTGTGTAGCCGCTGCGTGAGATCTCGACAGGTCCAGGGTACCGTCGACCCTGTTTTTGACATGTCGGTCTGCAAATTCTCTGTGGACTCGAACATTTTACCTGCGCCAACACACTTTAGGCAAACTCTTCAAAAATGTAGCATCACAAGTTGATGTAGCGGAGTGGCAAAACCACTCTTTCATGCACTCAGAGTATGGGAGTGTATCATGATAAGTGTGTGAGTCTGCAGGAGCATGTTACTGTGATCTTAAAATATGTCTTTATCTGCGCACGCAGTCAGCCAGTACATCTACTTAACATATCTCTTTTTCCGGGAGTGTACAATATCCCTTCAACAATAAGACCAAACTACACCGACCAGAACCATGCAAGCAGACAACTGCTGAGGAAAAAACTCCGAACTGAAGTGTTTTGACAGTTGCACAATGAGAGTTTACTGTCAGTGTATCACCGAGAATGAGTGGTGTGATTCAGAGAGGGAGGGATTTCTGTGCCAGCAGTGCAGACCGCAACTCAGCTTGCTGCATCTGGCCAGAGCACTGTGCGTGTTCAAGCCTTCCTGCCCACACCTCACCGGCTCTCCACGTTGCGGCTAGACAGCATGGAAACTCGCCCACTGCCATAACAATACAGCCACGTGACTCTTCCACATTTATGCCTGCATCAAGTCTGGCCCGTTTCCAGCTGCTTCCTATTTTTACGGAACTATCATCAGAGGATCCGGCAGCCTTTCCCCATGAAAGTCCAGATAGACTGCAACAGTATGGTTTCGAAGAGGATTGGCATTCTTGTTTTGGTGAGAGGCTTTGTGGCGATGCTAGGTTGTGGTGGTGGGGCATTTCCCATTATGGCATTGCATGGGAGGAATTCCGTTGCTTGCACTTTCTCATCCTTACAAGCCCGCAGCCGAGTAGTACTGAAACAGCAAAACTCGACGAATCATTATCTATGTTTGCCAAACAGAAAATTTACCTAGTGCAGACCTGCAACCCCCATACATCAAACAAATAAGTGCTTGAAGTTGTTGCAGGGACATTGAGACCTGAATTCCATGGTGTGTTTACTCTGCTCATACACTACCCTGAAGATGACTTAAAGCATTCACTTTTAATTTTAGAGCAGATATCCGCCTCATCAGAACAGCAGCGCCACGATAGTGAACTCACGCAGCCATCCCGGAAAAGTACAATGACATCAATAATTCAAACTCTAAAAGTGACACAAGCGACTTCATGCAAACACTATCAGAACTTGGAATGCCACCATACACTTGCCGTAACTGATGGACAACATATGGCACTAAGAGTAGCCCAATTGCAACAAAAATCCTGCCAAGTCACGTTATGGCAAACCGCATCCGGGAAACGACCGGGTGGTGTAGAGAGACTGGACGTCACCTCCTTCCAGAAAAATGCTGAACCCCACGGATGGAAAAGTCATTCAAATTTTAATGTCACAAATCTCTAATAGTGCCAACCTACTAATTCACACGACAGTGCTCCTTAATAAAAACACTGCACAGCCTTAATTAATACCGCTGCTTCGAATAATTTTGTTCGGATTGATTCAGTGGACATATGCAAAATCAAACCAATCACACCAACTGTGCATATGGCCACAACAACCCCCCACTGGTGAAACAGTCTGTGGAGATAAAATTACATTTTGCATCAGAGACATTGGAACTGTTAACACAATCTTTGTTTCAAATGACTTTGCGCACCGGAGGTATGGCTGGAAGACCTTGGCCAGTTCATGCTGCCTGAATACTGTGAAGCAATACAACACCTGCTCAGCGAGCAACATGATGATTTGCTACTTCTGATGTATTATGCTGTGCTAACATGGCGGAACACAGAATTCTGATAATCCATGAGAAACCAGTGCACACAGTGGTCTCTCTCTCCCTCCTAAAGATAAATCCATCCTTACTACTAAATTTGCAAGTGTGATCAAAAAATCTTATGCATCGNCGGAACACAGAATTCTGATAATCCATGAGAAACCAGTGCACACAGTGGTCTCTCTCTCTCCCTCCTAAAGATAAATCCATCCTTACTACTAAATTTGCAAGTGTGATCAAAAAATCTTATGCATCGTAACATTTTGAATGTTATGTTTTTTACATCTTTAATGCTGAAGACCACTACCAAACCTGTAATATTTATATTATACTGTCACAGACCCACCATGGGGTTCGTGGCAACTGCCTCGAAAAACGAGGCGTGGGACTAATAGCTCAGTTTAGTTGTGCGGTGATGCAATAGAGATGTGGCCCAGTGTTCCCAAGCTCCCCTAGAGTAAACAAACTTCTAAGAACTACTCGCTATAAAAACATACGAGAGTAAGATTAACAAAAACCAAATGAGGGAAGATTCCTAGCTTTAACTAAATTCCAATTACTCAACACGCAGAAAATTACAACCATCGTCCCTCAAATACTACTCTTAGTCAGCCTTCATAATTAAAAACAACTGGATTAATGAATTGCAAAATATACCAGATATAAAAAATCAAGATCATCTTTACTTAAATAAATAAGAGAAAAAATACAGTTAATTGGCTAAACAGTTACACTCACAGTTAAATGAGCGGTTTCATTATTCAATAACACAGGGAATATTTAGCATGCGTCACAGCATTACAAATAAGGCAAACACAATAAAAAAAACACGTGTCCCCCAGGGGTGAGAGGATAAGAAATTAACATCTCTTTTTAATTCTGGAGTTCACCTTATCTTTGTATCCACCCATTTTAACTAGACAGGAATGAATACAAATTGAAATTGCTCACATGGTCACAGCCAATGTTTCCTGGTATCGACCACCACTATGTTAGCAACATGCAAGCACGTACACGCTACACTGCACACTGTTCTCGCACCAGCTCCAGCGCTCCAAAAATAACTCACAAACCCAGATATAGATAACATTTTCACCCACACTTCCCCCGTGATCAATGTATTCTGCAACTATCAGGGAAAATCTACCACTAGCTCAAACATTACATGATTTCTCTAATTCATCGCATGAGCATACAATCCGATGTCGGCGCCAGTTAAACTCCCCTCTTCCCCTATCGTGCAACAACTGTGCTTCGCTTCTCCACCCCTCTGCCATGATCACGCTGTACCGGCATCTTGCTGTCCCCGAATGGCCAATCAGTGAACAGAGTGTAGCTCAAGCTGTCAGCACACAAGGCAGGGTCATCACACACTCCAAAGGATTTCCCTGTTAACAGCAGATTCCAGTGCGCAGTGAATGCCTGGTGCCAGTCCTCAAAACTGCTCCAACTTCCATTTTTCCCTCCTGGAAGGGGCAGTTATCTTTCTCTCTTTTACCAAGGATCGGTAGACGCTATATATACCACAAAAATCTACNGTGCAGTGAATGCCTGGTGCCAGTCCTCAAAACTGCTCCAACTTCCATTTTTCCCCTCCTGGAAGGGGCAGTTATCTTTCTCTCTTTTACCAAGGATCGGTAGACGCTATATATGCCACAAAAATCTACAACACAAGCCCTAGCATGACAATAAAATAATTACAAATTACATTTTAAAAACATTTCTGGTCACACTGGCAAATTACAAATATTTCATGATAATATTGAATAAACCCATGTGGTAAAGTTCGCTTTCAGGAAGTTCCCTATCACTCCGCAGTATCATAATCGGAATACACAAACATCTTGTGATGTCTTGAGCACAGTAGCACTCTTAGGAATCGCGGCTAACTTAACGGGCCGAAAAGAAATTAGGTTGTCGATGAACGCCATTTTGAGTGTGGACATATGCCGGATCGTCTTCCATGTTGAACCGTGGAGCATACAACATTGTCGTCACCATCGTCGTCGGCGTTCGCCGTAGCGAACAGTCCATCTGCGATGTAGATTTCTAGCACAGTGAAGTCATCAATAGGTAAGGTTGGAAACTGGTATAGGCGTGCGTATGCAAATAACAGAGTTATGGAACCAATCAAGGTAACAAAATGTGGTTTGCAGCGCCTTTATAAGACAACAAGCGTCTGGCAAAGTTGGTAGATCGGTTACGACTGCTACAATGGCAGGTTATCAAGATTTAAGTGAGCTTGAACGTGGTGTTATAGTCGGCCCACGAGATATGGGACATAGCATCTCTAAGGTAGTGATAAAATTTGGATTTTGGCGTACGACTTTTCACGAGTGTACCATGAATATCGGGAATCTGGTAAAACACCAAATCTTCGACATTGCTGCGGCCGGAAAAAGATCGTGAACGAACGGGACAAACAACGGCTGACGAGAATTATTAAACGTGACAGACATGCAACCCTTTCTCAAATTGACGCAGATGTAAACACTGAGGCATCAATAAGTGTCAGCGTGCGAACTATTCAACGAACCATTATTAATATGGGCTTTCGGAGCCGAAGGCCNCTGAGGCATCAATAAGTGTCAGCGTGCGAACTATTCAACGAACCATTATTAATATGGGCTTTCGGAGCCGAAGGCCCACACATGTAACGTTTTTGACTGAACGACACAAATCTTTACGCCTTTCCTGAGCCCGCCAACACCGCCATTGGACTGTTAATGACTGGAAACTTGTTGTCTGGTCTGAGGAGTCTCGTTTCCAATTGTATCAGGCTGATGGACATGTACGGGTATGGAGACATCCCCATGAATCCATGGACCCTACATGTCAACAGGGAAATGTTCAAGCTGGTGTAGGCTCTGTCATGGAGTGAGGCGTTTGCAAATNTCCATGGACCCTACATGTCAACAGGGAAATGTTCAAGCTGGTGTAGGCTCTGTCATGGAGTGAGGCGTTTGCAAATTGAGTGAAATGGAACCCCTGATACGTCTAGATACGACTCGGATGGGTGACAGATACGTATTGATACGAACTAGCTTTTATAAGCCAATTCGTACCTGCACCCATTCATGTCCATTGTGCATTCCGACAGACGTGGACANTCCATGGACCCTACATGTCAACAGGGAAATGTTCAAGCTGGTGTAGGCTCTGTCATGGAGTGAGGCGTTTGCAAATGGAGTGAAATGGAACCCCTGATACGTCTAGATACGACTCGGATGGGTGACAGATACGTATTGATACGAACTAGCTTTTATAAGCCAATTCGTACCTGCACCCATTCATGTCCATTGTGCATCCCGACAGACGTGGACAATTCCAGCAGGACAATGCGACACGCCACACGTCGAGAGTTTCTACCGAGTGACTCCAGGAATACTCTTCTTACTTTAGACACTTCCATTGGCCACCTAAATCATCAGACATGAACATTATTGAGCATATCTGGAATGCCTTGCAACGTGCTGTTCAGAAGATATCTCCACCGCCTCGCACTCCTATGGATTTGTGGACTGCCCTGCACGATTCATGGTGTGAATTGCCGCCTGCATACCTTCATACTTTGGTCGAGTTCATGCCACATCGTCTTGCGGCACTTCTGTGTGCTCGCGGGGGCCCTACAGAATATTAGGCAAGTGTACCAGTTTTTTTTTTTGCTCTTCAGTGTGTATGGACGACACATTTATGCAAGACAGATCTAATGTGGGCGACATATTTTTCATGAGACTAACTTGTCTCAACTAAAACTAGTCTGCCAATTGTTACACTAGGGCATTGTGAAGAGAACCTGTCCCTATTCTACAACCTCTCGACATTCATTTTCAAACTAATGTTTTGTGTTTTGTTCGTAAGAATCTTTATTATATTGTTGTGGCTTGCTAGTTATTATAGTGATAATGGCATTGTAGCTGTATGCGATTTTCAACATACTGCCACCACGAGTCAAATGTCTTCTGGCCTTGTGGGCATTAGGGTCATCGGTGCAGTCCAGACGCATTGCCCTGTGATGGCTGCGCCTCCGATGTCTCTCAACCAAAAGTACTTTAGTATGGGGCCGAGGTCAGCTCGTGCCCATTCCATTCCACGACACCTGTTTGTTTTCAAGAGCAAGTGGACTGGTACCTCTATGTCCCTCTCTCAGCCATTCCAATGCTGTTGAATTTCTTCACGCTGAAATTCCTGCTTGGGCCACAATGGTTTTACCATAAAGGACTGACTGGTCCGCTACTTCACCAAAACTGCCATGATTGTCCATCATTCAAGCACAGTCTGGGAGGCAGGGACCCCTTTTGGTATACCAAGCATGTCGACCACCAGGGGGTTTCCCTCTTTTGTTAACTTCGGTACTTCAAGACTATCCAGTGGTACCACAAGAAGGTAGTGGAATCCCTTAAACTGGTAGACGGTATGCTCTCCATTTCTTGTGTCACTCATCAACTTACTCTCAATTACCAGAGCTGGCAAGAGCTCTGACACATCGCATATCAGCTACCACCAACAACTCTGGCTGACCACAGAGCAGCATAGAGAACCAACAGCAGGAGCCATCGACAGCAAGTCCAAGATAGGAATATGTTTTTCGAAATCTACGATATTTCAACAAGGTGTCAGCGAATTACCCGACTGTTGGCTAGAGCAATGGCGATGGGGAAGTGTGTTTTCTGTAGTCAGCAACACCCCCACCATGCAAAGCAGACTGGTTCCTCATCCAAGCTTCAGCCATCATAATGGGCTACACGTACACCTCACACCGATTACTCGCTGGTTGCGTGGCTCTACCTCCCCAGCTACAACCAATCCTTACACCCATTACAGGATGGTACTGCATCTCTACAAGTGCACCTTCGCTATCCTCACCATGGATGCAGAAGTAACACGACCTGAGTTATGTCTTACCTGATATTAGCAAATGTGTTCAGGCCGATTGACTGTTGGATAAGTGCGTGTTGTATGCCGCACACCATGTTTTCAGTACAAAATGAGTTCACCGAGAGACATTTGTATTAGATATAGTTGTCACCTTACGCGAGTTGTTTGCGAAGTGAGTTTGTAAAGGGATGAAAAAATCGGGTTGTATGAGTATACTGCGAGTTATACGGATGAATTTAGTCAACCTTGAAATCAAGCTAGTGAGTATGTCTCAGCATCAGTTTGAGGGGTATTTTTTGTTTTTGTGTTTCGTTATCCAGCTGAAGGCAGTTGCATAGTATTTTTGCTGACAACCATATGTCATCTGTAGGGATAGTTGGAGTTGAGTATCGTGACCTTTCATTACTCCATGAAAACTTCGTATNGACAACCATATGTCATCTGTAGGGATAGTTGGAGTTGAGTATCGTGACCTTTCATTACTCCATGAAAACTTCGTATGTGTACACATACCAAAATCACGAACCATAGAACTATCGCATATATATGAAGGTGGACAACAAGACCCTCCTGCCTCNATGTACACATACCAAAATCACGAACCATAGAACTATCGCATATATATGAAGGTGGACAACAAGACCCTCCTGCCTCGAAGACAATCAGCGATGGGTGGCTACACTAGATCGGTTCCTGTAAATGTCGGACAAGCTCAGCATGCGACCTCTGGCTCTGTATGAATATATTGAATATGCTTTTGCTGCCGCCTGCTGCTACTGCTACGGCTCCTTCACCATGAAATACCCAAGTCCACGATCATGGCCACCTTAACAGAAATCATGTTGCCCCTTCGTGCAAGATTTGCAACAAGCTCTGTTGTTGTCCCNCCACGATCATGGCCACCTTAACAGAAATCATGTTGCCCCTTCGTGCAAGATTTGCAACAAGCTCTGTTGTTGTCCCAAGACTACATGTGCTGTTCCACAATTTAATTTATTATGAAAATGTTATTAATATGCAGTTGGCATATGACACTCAAGATATATTATTTAATTCCACAAACTAAAGAGATATTTATTACATTTAGTAAAAGTTTGGACAGCATGTTGACTGGGCAATTTATAAACACATTCAGTTTCATGTCTGCCAGCCTCGCGACTCTAACTGAGAATATACCCATCTTAGGAGTTCACAACTGCATCGGCTTTCTTTACTCCCAACTGACTCGAGCGTGTGACAATGAAAGGAGTGTTCCTCTATGAATATGTCAACTTGTGGGGGAAACTTGATGAGTCACAGTTTGCCATCTATTGTCGCTTTCCACAACCAACCGACCGACAGTGACATCAGCATGCAACATTACCAGCAAGCGCAATGAGTCTGGGAGGTGTTTGGATGTTGTACACTCTGGGAGTATATTGCACTGTACCACAAAATAGGCACCTTTCTATTGTGTAATGTATTTGAGAATTTATGGGGGCTATGTCTGATTATTTATAGACCAAATTGTGTGAAAAGCATCTGTTTATCAAGGGTGGCATCTGGGTAGCGGTGGCACTGTGCACCAAGCATCATACAGTAGCTAATAATAAGGATGTGCCTACCATGTACGATGCCAGCAGGCTGTCTACCTACGTCTAGTATGTAAATTATAATATTATTTTATATGGTGTGGTATTATCTCTGCCGCTACCTTATGCCAATTTCAAATGGGTTGGCACAGGTATCGACGTAATGTCTGTGCCGGACAATTGAGATGTAGGATACATACTGGAGGTAGATGTAGAGTATCATTTCAAGCTCCACGAGGTCCACAAGGATATACCGTTCCTGCTAGTGACAAGTGTCCCCCCTCCCAGGTTCAAAAAATGTCAACCTTTGAGTGGATAAATAATTGTATACGTCACAAAGTTAACCTCAGGCAAACAATGAGTCATGGGAATGACTCATACAATGAGTCATACGGCTGAAGACGATACACTGGGTACTGCAATTCAACCAGAAGGTGTGGCAGAAACCATTTATATATTCATAACTACGGAGAAATGCAGGGCAACCACAAACACTTTCGGGAAAGACTTTTAAAAGCTTTCGAACAATGCCATGTACAGTAAGTGCATGGAGAATTAAAAAAAATTTCAGCACATTGAGCTTGTATGCACGAGACTGTATGCGAAGAAACTCATTTCTAAACCAGCTTTCAAATGGAGAACTACAGTATATACATTGAATCTCTATCACTGGTTAAATTATATCATGAAAATACTATATTTGATAAACCCATCTATGCTCTCGAAGATGCTCATGTATTGCTTCCACTACGAAGACATGAAGGCAGTGTTTTGCAGTAACATTGGCCTCATATAAATGGACACTGACTCCTTTGTGCTAGAAATCTGTATTCTCGATTTCGACAGGGACTTCGCCACAGACCCAACTCTTGTGGCCGAATTCGACACCAGTGCATTCCGTTCCACTCACCCCTGCTAATCCCCCGCCAACACAAGGGTGATTGAGTATTTCAAGGATAAGTGTGGTGGAAGTGATATCTAAGACGTTGTTGGGCTGAGGGCGAAGCGATACAAGTATAGATGGAGGATAAAATATTGAAGCAGGCCAAAGGGATACAGAAGTGTGACTTGAAATATACTATAATATTCTATGACTATAAAACATGTTATTGAGAAAGCAGGTAATGGGAGTACAGGTAAACAGTATTAAGTCGCACCATCACGACTTGAATGCACAATGTATCAACAAATTGACCCTTTAATGGATGGATGGCATACACCAGTTCTGAGATTATTAAAAATATGTAGTCCCTAATGGTTATGGCTGTTAATGTTCTACACACATGCAGCTGGGGCAGGCATGCATCATATGTGTCTGTCCTCTAGGAAAGCCAATGGGGTCAGGGTGCATAATAGGCTTCGGGCTTGTCGGAGATGAAGCACTTATCCATTACTCTCTCCCACAATGATTGGTGTGAGTGTGTGATGATCTGTTCCAGGTTTGTGTTTTTCCAGTAGCATGACGACTGGTGGCACACTGTAGCCCATGCAAGAGGTGTTATTTTCCTTGTCAGGTTTGTCACCGATATTCTCTGTAGAGATCTTTTTATTATTCTTTATCCGATGTGGTTGGATATGCAGGTTGGAGCTTTGGTCAAGCTACCTACGTGTAGAACGCTTGCTTTTTTCCAACAGCACACTGTAGTTCGTGCGAGGCGTCATCACCAACTTTCTAGGCGTGTTGTTGCTGATGGCTGTTGGCATACTGTAGAACATGCATGATGTATTTCTTATCTTGTTAATTGTGTCAACGATATATATTGTGGCAGGCTTGTTGCTTGGTTTTATCACATGCGACCTACTGTTTCACACCTCACAATATCTCGTGTGTACTTGTGCACAGAATTTGGCGTTTATATTGGGTCTCCTACCAGGTTTTTATAGTTACTTCCCAGGGGACACGCTGCTTATCCTAGCGAAGTTGTGAGTGCGAAATTGTGTTCGTATCACACACATGAACTGCAGTAACTGATTGCCGTATCGCACTTTATAGCTTTATTTCTGTGTTGTCCCGATCTTCTCTCTTCACCTGTCTATCAAGTAGACTCTTATTCTGTTGTTGCCCTCTTTCTGTGCGTCCCTGTGTCCGCTTTTGTTTTTGTTTTTTGGTGGGAAGTTTTCGTTTCGCTGTTTCGGAAGCCACCAGTACACTATACTTGCGACAACACTGTTGGGTTTTTATACAGACGTATAAATGTTTGCATATAAAANGGAAGCCACCAGTACACTATACTTGCGACAACACTGTTGGGTTTTTATACAGACGTATAAATGTTTGCATATAAAATATTTGTGGTGTTGTTTTTTGCTAGCGTAGTGTACAGCCCTGGTACAAAGTACTGGAGCCGTGCGCATGGTTATGCCGTGTGGACAGTAAGTTTCAGGGCGAGGCAGTGGTGAGCAGCGGAAATCATTATCCTTCAGCGGCNCATGGTTATGCCGTGTGGACAGTAAGTTTCAGGGCGAGGCAGTGGTGAGCAGCGGAAATCATTATCCTTCAGCGGCCATGTCGAAGAAGAAAAATGGGATTGTAATTAGTTTCTTAATCCTGCAGCTTGAAGTTACAGAACCACTTGGTGTGCGAAATGATAACTAGGACCACACACTTTTTCATGCGTGAGCTGTCTTCGCTCCGTGCAATGCACGTTGGAGGCAAAGACAGTGGAGAGGCGCGTGTACATCTAGGTGGTGCGTGCACATGATTGCTACGCATGTGCGTAGCAGCGCAATTGGTTATGCATGGATACTTTTTACATGCAAATGTAGTTGTTATTAGTTTCCTGCACTCTCAGGGACCAGAGTAGACGTAGAACAATTGCTACTAATATAAATAAATATATATATATATATATACATATATATACATATATATAACATTTATATGTAGAGGAGTGGGCGCGCACATAGCCAGCAGCTCTCATTGGAGTAAATTTTTATATTCACATTTCTAGGCCATAATGTGACGATGAGGGAACATTTTATAACTACTCACAGTATACAAAGTACATTATTAGACTTCATCTCATTAAGAGAGGTGCACAAAAACATTACATATCTAATTACCATGCACCTACTTTGACAAAAAGGATTCGAATGTCGGCTATCTACCACTCTATTTTCGCATTTGATAAACGTAATTGATGCTTGTTTTGGTCATTCGATTTTCTCAGGGTTATCTCGCTTCATCTATCATTAAATCTCGTCACTGCTCACCTCGTTCACCCCATTCGCACTGAAGGCTTCAGTTGCTGAGTGCCGGGCAAGCTACCTCACTCACGCCTTATCTCTTTTTTTTTTTTTAATACATACACATATGTGCTGATTATTTTGGTATGAAATGAGAAGTGCCGTCACTTTTAGAATTAACACTAATTTCCCTACTTTTTTGAGATCACTAAACTTCATCACTTAAATATTTAGTTTATTTTCTATTTACGTTACATTGAAGTATATACACAACCAGTTGAATATGAGTAATTTTTGTTTTTCAAGTTATTTAAAAAAGAAAACTGCCAGCAAAAATCTGTAATATTTAAAAATTATTCAGCAAAATGTAATTTAAAGAGTCAGTTTTATACGGACAGAGTTGATTAAAATTAAAATATTATCTTTTGCGTGGTTTCAACATTTTTTATAGTTTACTGTTTATTTAACATTTACTCGTCATTTGTTTATCCTTCTCACTGATAATGTAAATGTTTTGTTGATGTTTGATCATTTTTGTGCCTTATAATAGGCATACTTATTCTAATCATTAAGAGTATGTATTGCGTTGACCAGAAAGCATCATAGACTGCTTGGGTATCACAACNGGCATACTTATTCTAATCATTAAGAGTATGTATTGCGTTGACCAGAAAGCATCATAGACTGCTTGGGTATCACAACGTTCCTATCAGCTTCGACTTACTAAAACAAAAATAGCCAAAATTAAAAAAGAAATTATAGAAAAAAAGGTCACATCCAGCAATAATCATTTCCATATGCGAGTTTATTTGAATTCAGACATGCCAAGAATATCTANGGCATACTTATTCTAATCATTAAGAGTATGTATTGCGTTGACCAGAAAGCATCATAGACTGCTTGGGTATCACAACATTCCTATCAGCTTCGACTTACTTAAACAAAAATAGCCAAAATTAAAAAAGAAATTATAGAAAAAAAAAGGTCACATCCAGCAATAATCATTTCCATATGCGAGTTTATTTGAATTCAGACATGCCAAGAATATCTATNAAAAAAAGGTCACATCCAGCAATAATCATTTCCATATGCGAGTTTATTTGAATTCAGACATGCCAAGAATATCTATCGTCATTATCTTTGACTGTATTAGGCACGACATAATCCACAAAATCGTGTGAAACTGCCATTTGTAATTTGGTTTGCGAGGTGCTCAGATCATGCAACCAGGGTACGTACATTTAGAAGAAACAAGAAACCATAGATTTTATTTTTATGTGTTAATACATTTTCTGGTCCGTTTTAAGGAAAGACGATTTTAAATATAAAGTTTAGAAACATAATTTTATCTACGATAAGAATAAATGACAAATTAATTGATATTTTCATCGAAATAAGACATGACATCGTTAGGAAGAAGATACGGACTACATGTTTAGCCTAAACGCATCTGATTTTAGATACATAAAATATAGTAATCTGACGTGCAGCAGTTCACATTTTTGTGAAACAGTGTCTCTTTAACTTTTATAACAATAATGAAAAACATGCTGACTTCCCTCTGACAGGTGGTAGGGGAACAATGGTTGAATATGATGAGTGCATCTGCGTGCATTGCTCAATCATCCGCCGATAGGGAACTAAGTTCGAGACTTCCCCTATACAAAAACTATTAATTATCTTTCAGACTTAGAGAAAATCTGGTATTTTTCCCCTAGTGCTCGAGCTGAACGTGATATTAGCGAGGGTTAAGATAAATGAATAACACAGAAATAATTTTAACACTTCTACCCTTATTTACAGATATTACATAAGAATACATTATATATTTTATACATGCTCAACATATTTTTCATTCGAGCAAAACATTTATGGTGTCTGTTTTGGAAGAACAATACCTGCTGTGAGCATTCAAGCTACTCTTATTAGCATATACCGCACAGCAGTTAAAGCATGGGTAGGTCTCGTAGACGATGGCAAATTAAGTTACTTTCTTCATGGCATTTGGCACTGGTGCGGTTACTGAATGTCTTGCCGCAATACATGCACATGCTTCCTGATGAACGACAATCACTGCCTTTGCACTTCTTGTTATGATTATACAGAGCATCACTACGGGTAAACACATCATCGCAGTTATCACAGTGGAACGTCTTGTATGCTGGGCTGAACATGCAATGGCAACTTTCGTGTCGGCGTGCATTGCAACTTGTACTAAAAGTATTTCCACAATAGTTACATTGATATCGTAATGTATGTAGAAACTATTCAGTGTTCATTGCTGTTGTCGATGCCGATGATGTTACAGATGGTGAGTCTTCAACCATTGATTCTGTCTTCATGTTGTAGCAGAATACACGGTCGTAGTAGATGTATGTAGTTGTAACTGTCTGCTTTCCACCACCACGCTCGTCAACGAAATGACGTCTGTTTTTACATGCCGCTCTCTTGTATACTGTTTGCACTACATGCAAATTTGTATTTTAGTCTCGTGTTGGCTCAGTAGATGACTGCTGGCTGTGTGGTACAAACGTCAGCATGGTTGCTGGACTGAAATATGTTACCTCATCAGGTAGATTGCTGTCTAGCCTGCGAAATTTCCAATTCAACCTCTCGACATCTATACACTCGATCATCTTTCAGTGTGGGCGATGCCCTGTTTTCCTTGTTGCTGCTGCTGCTCGCTCCGGATGTGTCTTACACCAGCTCCTGGGACGTAGTGTGCCTTTCACTTATAAACACTACTTTGGGATGGTTGCTAGGTGCTTATAACTATTTTACGTTTACAATTTGTTTACATCTGTTTGCTTCAGTGTGTGTAGCAGTGTTGACCTTATCGCACCTGTGCTATGCGGATTCTCAAATCTTTTTTCTACTAGCATGATCTACAGCGTACGATATTTGCGCAGTAAAATAGGTTGTTGAATGCTTATAACCATTTGTTTCATAATATTTTTTTACTTTTCATTTTATTTTTATATCTGTTTGCATCAGCGTGTAGCAGTGACGTCTCTCTTGTGCGACTAATGGTTTTGATGTTTGCTGTTTTGTGACATGCAAAGGAAAACTGTTTTTACAAGTCGCGTAATGCGTAACGCAATCGTATTCATTTTTGTGGTTGATCCTTGTGATCATTGGGGACACCCGATTTTCGCGAAAAGAATTTCAATTAGGCTAGTTTTCGATATCCTACTTGCACATATGCAGCTTTCCTTTGGTTGTTGGCCACGTGTTTTTGTGAGTAAACACACTGAATTTTACTGGGCCAATTAAAATTGAGATACTCGTATACAGCGTCCGTGATTTGGGCAGGCACCTAAGACGCGCAGCAGTTTAAACCATCCAGTAGGGAACGTGGATCTGAGCTGAAGTGTTTTGAAATACACATAGACAGGAAATCTTTTCGCAAAAGTCGGTTGTCCCTGGTGATCATTCGTTCTTTTTCATGTCGAGATGCATTCTAGCATTTTACTAAATTTCTTGGCGTGACAGCAAAACTGATATCACTATTCAAGAATTTGGTGACCATATCTAAAACAGTTCGACAATTATACTAAACTATGCTTATAAGTGTGATTAGGACCTATTTGACCCTGCGCTCATTTTCACTGTAATGGGTGATGCCTATGCTACGAATTTGGTAACTATATACCACACAGTTCGGAAATTAATGTCTACTATACTTATAAGTAAGCATAGGGCATAAATGACCCTGCAATAATTGTCCATGTCGGGAGTGATGCATATGTCACGAATTTGGCGACTGTATCTTAAACGGTTCGGAAATTACGGCAAATTATGCTTATTAGTATGCATAGGGCATAAATGACCCTACGATAATTTTCCTTGTCATAAGTTATGGCTATGTTACGAATTTAACGAGCGTATCTTAAACAGTTGGGAAATTCTTATAAGTTNTGTGGTAGACTATTCTTATAAGTTCGCATAGGACATGAATGACCCTGCAATCGTTTTCCTTGTAAGGAGTGATGTCTATGTTATGAACTTGGTTCTAAAATTTCACATGCAATGGCAGTCGTTTGATCAAGGCATTTGACTGGCGACCCAAGGGTGACCAAGAATGATTCTGCATGCCCTTTTGAGAGCCTCGTGTGGCCAGATACCCTTTCGAGATGCTCGCGTAGCCATCGTTGGCTAGTTGGATATCATGAAATTAGAACAGGTAGGGTGAAATTCAAGAGCATGAAGTAGGGAACAAGATGGCATCGGTACTGGCTGGCAAAATGGCCGCCATCGGGAAGGAATGCCATAACATGAGGTTTTGGCTGCGGCTGGTCCATGCCAGGATTGAACTGCGAATGGAGGCTGTCGGTACTAGCTTTCGTCGGTACTGGCTGGTAAAATGGCCACAGTCGGCGATAGCCAATCAGAGACGAGACTGATTGTACATTCCAGCTGAGTTGCTCACTTTTCGCTGTTTTCACTGATTTGACTCAATTCTCACAGTTTCAAGTTTACAGTGCAAGAAAAAGCGTGTAACGATTCAGGAATGAGTCCTTTATTACTAATTTATTAAACATCCTACTTGTACAGAGACCTTATCATTCCAAGTGGGTAACCCATCGCAAGATATAGACTGTTGAATTCTTGTAATTGTTATCTTTCACAATACACCTTTTTCTCATGGTCTCCTGGAAAGTTAATTTGCAATGCTGTAAAGGCGTCCATACCTATAATGTATTCCAAAGTCATATTCTTGCAGGTTCTTTATCCACTAGACTGTTTGATTTTCGGGATTCTTGAAAATTGATTACCAGCTTAATGAAGCAAGATCAAATCTTAGGACGAAGTATTTGCCAAAAAGGTATGAGTGAAAATGTACAAATGCCTCCTCCACAGCCAGAAGCTCCATGTGATACATAGTAATTTCTCTCGGGGCTTTGTATTACATGACTAAAATGATACAGTGACCTCTCGTTTCCATCCTGGACTGAAATATGACACCCCTGATGCCTAAATTATTTCTATCATTATACTGAATGAATCTTCACACACTATTCGGGAAGGCCAGTACTTTGGGAGACACCTGAATTTANTTCTCTCGGGGCTTTGTATTACATGACTAAAATGATACAGTGACCTCTCGTTTCCATCCTGGACTGAAATATGACAGCCCTGATGCCTAAATCATTTCTATCATTATACTGAATGAATCTTCACACACTATTCGGGAAGGCCAGTACTTTGGGAGACACCTGAATTTATATTAACCTATTAAAAATAACTTCTCACTCAGGGATTCAATGAAATTTCCTTTCCCCCAAGTCATTTAATGCCGATTCTTAGCGATCGTGGTGAACCCAGGCATAAATCGACAGTATTAAGCTCATAGTCCCTGGAAACTTCACACGTCAGTTTTGTTGGTTGGTGGAGCCAATTTCTTATTCTTCTGATCTCTTCCGGGCCAGATTAAATTCCCTGGGCAGACACAACATGGCCCAATAAATTAATTTTCTATTAGAAATGTGTCAATACTCAGGAACAAATTTAATGTTGTCTGTAGCTTCTTTCTGAAAATTATATTCTAGTGGTGCTAAGTGCTCTTCAGATATACTTCCTGTGATCAAAATGTGATCTAGGTACACTTAGAAAATGTTTAAGGTCAGGACTTTCTAATTTGGTCGTTCAAATGTGGCAGAGGCTTTGCATAACCCCTAAGAGTATAACCTTTAATTACCAAATTTCTCTATCTTCAACACAGAAAATCAGTATTTTCCTTGTCTTAAGGGGCCAAATAGAATTGCCAGTAACAGATCTTCATTTATAAAGTAGAAAACCACTGNATTAGAATTGCCAGTAACTGATCTTCATTTATAAAGTAGAAAACTACTGTGAACATGCTATGCTGTGCAGTGTGTTATCTATCCTAGGTAGTGTACAAGAGAAGTGTCTTGGCCAGATAATCAATTTGTAACTAAACAACACAATATCTCATATTGTCATCTCTATTTTTAACAATCACAATGGTAGAATACCATGGAATGACTGATATATCTATCACATCTAACTCTTTCATTACTTAGAGAATGTCATCAACTATCTAATGTTAAGTTAACAGTAGTAGCAATGGTGGCTGCTTTATGAACTAGGCATCCTCTGTAACAATGTGATGGCATGAAACATTAGTTCTGCCAAGTTATTTGGCTCACAGGAAAGCCTTCTAATTCTCTGTAGTAATTCTGAGTCAACCTTATTTTGCCTCCAGTCAAGGTTTTCTCTTGTTATTNAATGACTGATATATCTATCACATCTAACTCTTTCATTACTTAGAGAATGTCATCAACTATCTAATGTTAAGTTAACGGTAGTAGCAATGGTGGCTGCTTTATGAACTAGGCATCCTCTGTAACAATGTGATGGCATGAAACATTAGTTCTGCCAAGTTATTTGGCTCACAGGAAAGCCTTCTAATTCTCTGTAGTAATTCTGAGTCAACCTTATTTTGCCTCCAGCCAAGGTTTTCTCTTGTTATTCAACCGTCAAGGGGGTATATTAAACCATCTCCTGTTAGTCAGATTCTGCCAGCTGTCCACATGCACAACATAAAATCCGTTTGAATGGGGGAATTCGAATATATGATGCACGGACTCTGGAAGCGATGTCTATCATGGCCGTCTCTTGATGCTTTCGTCTCTTTCCTTGTCGTCTTTGACATCGGGGCAATGATGAATGTCTTGCTGACTCCACCTTAAGTACTCGGACCAGGGCTTGCTGCATGGGTGAGGCGCAG
>NQII01003404.1:245573-266181 GCA_002778355.1 Clitarchus hookeri | reverse complement strand
TCCTAGATTCTCCAGCGGAGATGGTATCATTAGACATGTAGCGTACCGCCCAAGATCCTTCGGCGGAGATGGTATTATTAGACAGGTAGCTTACCGTCCTAGATCCTTCGGCGGAGATGGTATCATTAGACAGGTAGCGTACCGTCCTAGATCCTTCGGCGGAGATGGTATCATTAGACAGGTAGCGTACCGTCCTAGATCCTTCGGCGGAGATGGTATCATTAGACAGGTAGCGTACCGTCCTAGATTCTCCAGCGGAGATGGTATCATTAGACAGGTAGCGTACCGTCCTAGATCCTTCAGCGGGGATGGTATCATTAGACATGTAGCGTACCACCCTAGATCCTTCGGCGGAAATGGTATTATTATACAGGTAGCGTACCGTCCTAGATCCTTTGGCGTAGATGGATTTATTTTTAACAGCGAACAGTGTTAAGCCAAGTTCGGTACAGTCAATCACATGCGCTGTTGGTGGTTAAATTAAGAGGTTTTCGTGAGATATACTGCTCTTATTATTTTGAATCCTTCCTTAATGTATAAAAGTAATATTACAGTTAGTCGAACAACTTTATCACAGGATGGTTAAATGAAACTGTGAATGGAATGTTATTTCTTTCCTGTGAATTTTTATTCTCATGTGCATTAATAAATTGAAATTAAATTCTATTATGCAGGTGGATAGAGCTGAACGTCTCGTTGACAGCGATTTCATTAGATACGGAGCAAGTCGCTCAGAGAGGCATGAACGGGGAAGAAATCGGCTATGTCCTTTAATAAGTAACTGTCACATCATTCGTCTGGAGTGATTTCGGTAAACCCTGGAAAAACGGAATCAGGATGGCCGTACCAGGAATCGAACCCAGATCCTCCGCATGCGAGTCTGATGGTGTACAACTACGCACTCTCACTCTCTAAATTCCATTTATTCAGCGTTTGTACATTTGAATATCTCCATTTTAATACGACGTTAAAGAAGCAAACTGTTGGTTCTACATTGCCGCCAAGTTAGGTATCTGGAAGTACCTTAATTAATACATATGGAGTTAAGGACAGGGACATTTGTTTTTGAAGGTTAATTTCACAAGTATTCAACTACNTACCTTAATTAATACATATGGAGTTAAGGACAGGGACATTTGTTTTTGAAGGTTAATTTCACAAGTATTCAACTACGAAACAACAACACAAATGTTACGTAGCGAATATTAAGTTTGCATGTTCTCTAATATTAACGTTACGTAAATGCTGGTTTTAGCCGCAATCGCAATCCTTCGAAATTATGTCTGCCATACGTAAGGTGCTTTGATCATTGTATTCCATTATTATGTAAAACACAAGCTCATTTTATTGAAATAAACATTTTGAAAATGCTTAGTTCCTGGTTTCTTAATCGTTTGTTTAAAAAACGCAGAGCAGCCACCTAATATGAAAACGAAACATTTTACTGCATTTCAAGAACATTTATCTCTTTCTTTTTGGAAGCCTTACAAAATTTTAACGTCATACATATACCGCATGGTTCGTGGAATTAAAGTAATGAAAACTGAACGCACATTGTTCATTTAAAACATTTGACACTGATTTCTTAGACACCTGCAATAGGACGACAAGATGTTTGAAATTAAATACTTCTTGAAGACAAGGTACCGTAAAAGCGGCATGTCACCAATTACTCGTGTGGTGTTTTTCTCCAGGAATTATGTTTGGTGACATATTTGTACATGTCTTATGTAAAGATTAATACTCCTTCATAAAAGGAAAGTGTGAGTCATTCAAAGTTAATTTTTTTTTGGAAATACACTATCGAAAACTGTACATTCTGAATATATTCAACACAAAATACCGTAAATAATATTATTCCAACTCTGTATGCATGTGTCTTTTAAAAGATTATTTTCTTGGTTCCTCGAATATAATGGTTTATTAAGCTCATTTTTTAAAATTCTGTTAAGATATTAGAGGGATTTAACATACTAATGATAGTAAATTTCTATCTGAAAAGTGCCACAAATATAATCGCCTAGAAAAAGGTTTCGGCAAACACGACATACGGGGATCGAACATGCAACCTTGTAAGTAGTAGGTAACGTTTGATTAACCTCGACAATCCAGGTTATTTTAAAAGAGCTGTGCTGTCAGCCAATGCACCAATCGGTAGTGAGGAAATCAAGAGACTATATGCATGTGCTTTGCTACTGCGAATTACGGAATACGCCATATGAGTTTGTAATTGCGATATATATAATACGTATATAGTAAACGGATTGTCATAACCCTCTAAGGCTCTATCACATAAAACACAAACATAGTTAATTTTTAAATAATTAAGATTATAGGAATATTAATAAATATTTTGTACTGTATGGAATGTTCAGAAAAACTTACTCTTAAACCCTTAACGCACGTATTGATTCTTCGCTACAGAAATTGCAAAAGAAAAAAAAGTTGGTTTGAAAGATATTTACGAATTTCTTACAAGTGACACTTTGGAACTTATAGAAAGAGCATCAGTGGATCCATGGGCACAAGCAGCGGCCAATCACAAAATAGTTGGTGTGTCAGTAACATTCTATAGCATTTCCCAAGGAAGGCGATGTTCCGTATTGGTGCTATCCCCTGGACTTGAACAGCACCGACCATGATTTCACCCATTCTGCAACACGTCAGACGTGAACGAGTATATTTGGGATAGTATTTTTAAGGGTAACAATACATCTGGGAACGTGCCTAGAGGGAGACTGGCAAACGCTAGTGGTTCGTTTGACGGTTGATGGGTATATTAATTTTCTGGATCGATGATGTACATAACGCAAGGGGCCAGCTGATATCNGGTTCGTTTGACGGTTGATGGGTATATTAATTTTCTGGATCGATGATGTACATAACGCAAGGGGCCAGCTGATATCTTCGCACTCAGTCCAACAAAGGAGTAATTACGTCGGCATATGTGATAACTTGCAGCGTGTGTGAACAACGCAGCCCAAAGCCGTGCCGATTGGAATCGCGCGGTTCGTGGTACATAGCGAGCGTGACAGTGTAGCCAACATGACATGTTAAAGCTGCCTTTAAGCACCTCACGTTGGGAAGCCAGCACCATGCAGTTGTCACAGGAACCCACAATGCTCGGGAGATATGTAAATAAATCCAAGATGTAGTGAGAATAGTTATGAGGTTTGGCCTGCTCGTAAAATCGGGGACTTGAGAGCCGATGAGGGTTAAGCGATGACTGTATGGAGCAGCGCCGGAATGTAAGGGTGGAGGAAACGAGAGATCCCCGAGAAAACCCGTCGACCAGCGACATCGTACGGCACGATTCCCACGTGCGAAAATCTGGATGCGACCCTGCCGGGAATCGGTGAGAGGCGAGTAGTCCAACCACTGCACCACCGCGGCCCCTCCAAGATGGAGGTGAACTTTACGACTTGATATTAAAAATAAAAACTTTGTACGTCATAAAGACAACCAAACATCCACTTTTTTTCATATAAAAAAATAATATTAAATAATAAGGGGACCTTCAGTAATGACAGTAAAACTTGATTTATTCCAAATTAAGATGTATCTTGCACCTTAACAGGTTCCGTTTTTAAGTATAAAATCACTGATATTGTTATCAAAGATGGTGTGGACATCTCCAAAATAACGTAAACTGGCACTTACACTGAAGAGCCAAAAAACTGGTACACCTGCCTAATATTGTGCCCCACCCCCCTCGAGCCTGCAGAATTGCCACAAGACGATGTGGCATGGGCTCTAAAAATGTCTGAAGGTATACAGGAGGCAATTCACACCATGAATTCTTCAGGCCAGTCCACAAATCCAATCTGCGGCAATTTGAGACAGGGTTGCACGTCTATCACGTTTAATGATTCCCGTCAGTCGTCGTTTGTCCCGTTCTTTCACGATATTTTTCCGGCCGCAACGATGTCGAAGATGCGATGTTTTACCGGATTCCCGATATTCACCGCGAACATCCAAAAGTTATCGCTACCTCGGAGATGCTATTTCTCATCTCTCGTGCGCCGACTATAACACCACGTTCAAAATCACTTAAATCTTGATAACTTGCTATTGTAGCAGCAGTAACCGATCTAGCTGCTGACCGCATCGCGTTACTCTGANTCTTTCACGATATTTTTCCGGCCGCAACGATGTCGAAGATGCGATGTTTTACCGGATTCCCGATATTCACAGTACAAGCGTGAAATAGTCGTACGCGAACATCCAAAAGTTATCGCTACCTCGGAGATGCTATTTCTCATCTCTCGTGCGCCGACTATAACACCACGTTCAAACNAAATAGTCGTACGCGAACATCCAAAAGTTATCGCTACCTCGGAGATGCTATTTCTCATCTCTCGTGCGCCGACTATAACACCACGTTCAAACTCACTTAAATCTTGATAACTTGCTATTGTAGCAGCAGTAACCGATCTAGCTGCTGACCGCATCGCGTTACTCTGATTGGTTCCATACCTCTGTTATTTGCAAACGCACGCCTATACCAGTTTTTTTGTCTCTTGAGTGTATTTAAGCGATTGTGGTATTCTCATCGGGCCTAGATATTAGCTAGCAACTTTCTCATTTATCACAGACTATCGAGTTACACCAAGCAGCTTAACGGAGTCGCTGACGTGTTCAGCTAACATAGATCCACCCGTAATATTTGTTTAACTAGAATTTTATTGAAATACGCGTATGATTTTTCTGTCTGCTTATTATGCTTTGGGGTATATGTAGTATGTTCAGAAGTAAATACTAATTTTTGCGATTGTGCGAAGCTTTAAATGTGATAATATGTACTTTTATGTAATGAAGGCGAATCTTAACGACACTGTTGAGAGTCGGGTGAAAGATCTTGCCATTGGCACCATTTTGATGAATGTTGTGGTTCCACAATTATATGCTTGAGCGGTTTAATTTATTTTATCCAAGTGGAAGCAGACGAAACACTTAAGACGCAAAGACTTCAGTGAGAAGCAATCGCAACCCATTATTTTGTTAACCGGAAACGAGACGCGGCCTGCTGTTTCTGGTTAATCTCCCGGTGACAGTTTAAGCTTCCTGAAGAACTTGATAAGTAAGGGCAGTGCTGTCAGTGTGATCTCCCCGAAGATGTTTTTATGAAACACAGAAGATTTAATTTGCACTTAATAGCACTGCATACCAATCATTTAACGACATAGTTTGAATGGGCTGTTAATGTTAAAGAAATTCCTTATAAATTCATTAATTTAAAAGATATCAAATTAAAACAAAAAATATAATATGTGACATTTCTTAAGAAATTGTGGTAAAAAATATATAAAAAAGTAAAATTTATTTAAAAAATATTTTTTTTTTCAAAAATTAATGTAGGCCTATAAATATATTATTTTGGAAATATTTTAATATAGCAGTATTCTCGGAGAAATATTTTTTTTTAACGTTACCTTTAACAGTGATGCATTGAGAATGTATTTCTTCAACACTGATTCCGCATTTAAACTCCGTAGCTGCAAGGCCTGGTTGGCATATCCTTTAGTTAGCGAATAGAATTACGAACTCTAAAATGGACGTTACTACAGTTTTCGTCCAATTTTTTTAGTATCATCATAAGCCTTGGTTCATAAAATAAAATTAACGTTAGATGAACAACTTGGTTACGTTTAAAAATAAAGTGCTGAAAGAAGTGGTGATCACTATCATTTCAGTTCATGAGTAATGCTAGAATTCAAAGAAAAATATTTTTATCAGCTCTCTAAAATAAACATCATGGTGGCGAGTGTTTAACTGTTATTCATGTCACACTGACGGTAGGTGTGGGATAATACAGTCATACCATAATGAATCTGAACTTCTTTAGAACAAAACTCGTTACGGTGTGTGAAAGCGTCCTAAATTTTATCTCTATCTCTTTCTGCATGCAAACGTTTGTTTACTTTGGCGTTTCCGTTCGCAAATATTTAAGTCTGAGTTTCTGTAATGAAAATCCTGTTATTTCTTCTCCATAATATGGAACGCAATAAATATTTGTATGTAAGATCGGTGTTCATTCGAAATAAATAGTTCAAGAATTTTGTAAACATGAAACACCGGTTAAGAACCATTTCACTCGATTCGCAAAGACCAGAGTGGTCTTGTCACAATCAGGGCAAGAATTTAACTTTCAAACTAAGCTGGTATACAAAACGTTTCTTGATGCATTCACTGCTCATTACCACATTAGGAACATTTCAATCTCATACAGAAATAGTTAATAAAATCTATCGTTTTCGAAAAAAAATTTGTTGATTGTTTTTTTGAATACTGNTCAATCTCATACAGAAATAGTTAATAAAATCTATCGTTTTCGAAAAAAAATTTGTTGATTGTTTTTTTGAATACTGAAGTATAGAAACCACACGATCAGTACAAATGAATAAAAATGACTGTTTTAAAATAAAATTAAATACTATTACGTAGAATTTTATAATAACAAATTAATCAACCTTCCTAATTTTAAACAAATTTGATCTTCTCAAAAGCTTCTGTTAGAAAATCTTGTTATAAATGAAAGTTTTCTTCAAGACGTATAAATATAATATTGTAGATAATATTATTTTATAAACAACAGGATGAGTATAAAAGAATACCTCAACTTTGAAGGTCTATAATATCAAAACCAATTAACCTACAGCCTTGATTGACCAATAAAATGAACCGTGGAACCGTCAAGTTTGTTTACCATACATTCATAAATATTCAATGTGACCACCATGAGCGGCCCGAACGACATCTACACGATAATCAAACTCGTTCCACGCTCTTGTCAGCAAGCCCGGTGTTACGGTTTGGATGGCGTTCGTAACTCTCGGTTTGAGGTGGTGAGGGGTAGAGAGCTCGCATTAGACATATCAATGTAAAGGGGACGGTCTGATATTTCCTTTATGGTGCGCCACCCCATTGGCACCTAGCTGTTCGCGGATACCTGAACGAGACGTTGCCGCAACGCTGGATTGGTCGAGGAGCAGCTGGTGACCAGGCTCTTCATCACTGGCCTCCAAGAAGCCCGAATCTTACCCCGTGCGATTTTTTTCTACGGGGGTACATAAAGTATCAAGTGTTTAGTCCACCATTGCCAGCAATTTTTAAATTGAAACTAAAGACTGTACCAACTATCGCTGTGTATGATAGTTACCGACATTCAAAATTTTCTCAGTAAATCTTACCCAGCGAAAATATATTCNCTCAGTAAATCTTACCCAGCGAAAATATATTCAGTAGTAGATGAAACTACGTTCTCGAATCTATGTTAAGAGATTCGAGCACTGCGAGGATTTTTGATATATTTTACGAGTGGAATAATTTTAAAACATTATGTTGAAAATTTATATTACAACTTGTATAATTAAGATTGGTCACGTACTAACTCATTCATCTTCGGCTTTAATTAAACGCACTTGTCTTACCTATGACTAAGACGGGGAATACTTCATACACACAGCCGGTATGCTTAGTTACAGGCAGGTGTGACCAAGAAAAATGTTTTTCGTTTTCGTTTCTTGATTCTTNCACACACAGCCGGTATGCTTAGTTACAGGCAGGTGTGACCAAGAAAAATGTTTTTCGTTTTCGTTTCTTGATTCTTGTTTCTGCGAAACAAATGATGGTTCATTCTTACAACAACGTTATGCTTTACAAGTTGTTACTTGCTATTTTATCACATTTTTCTGTAATTTTTTTGAAAGTTGGAAACTTTTGGTACTTAAAGATTATGCTATTTTAATAGTGACATAATTACATGTGAATACTTCTGTTTCGTCAGTACTGCGTGGCAAGGTAGAAAAGAATACTTATTTGTGGAATTTTCGAATTTATTTAAATTAGCTAAATAGCCACAAAAATTAGACTCTAGTACGGCATGTGAGACCTAGATGTAAGGTCATGTTTATAGGCAAAAATTAATAAAAACAAAATAAAATTACAATTAATAGAGACATTCAAAATTTTATACAGATATTTTCTAAATTAATGATTGTGGGACACGTCAAGATCAGTAAAATCAATTTTCGTTAGGAATTTCTTATGTCTGCAGTGACAAACCGTTGGCCTTTAAAGTCACAAGACGAACAGAAATAATGCGTGCCATTACTTCAAGAATATGTGAGCACATCGCGAGGGCGTTGGCACGAGAGCAGAATTTATTTTCGTGCGTTAGTAAGTTGTGATGTGTAGCCGGCCTCGTGACCCGAACACCCCGCGTGTCGGGAGGGGAGGACAGGGTCCACGATGTATCTGCGGCTGAAATGATTTGGATTTGGGTAATTTCCTCCCTTTTCCCGATACGGCGTGACCGCCGGCAAGGGGTGGGGCGAGCGAGAAGTAAGGGTGTGGGAGGGATGTTCATCACCCCCCCGACCACCGCCACCAGGAGGGTTCCTGGAGCCGATGAAATTTCCGCGCGCGCCTCACAGCCGATAAACCACACGGCCCATGCTCCGTATCGGGCCTCCCAGCAGCACAACCCGTCCTCAAAGCTCACCCTACATTTTCTGCTATTGTGACGTCGCGTCCACAGCCCCGTTCACACCGGGGCGAACAGAAGCGTCGATAGGTTCGGGCGAATCTTAGGAAGGTTATGCACTTAACCCTTTCGTTTCCAGGGGAAGCTGTGCCTGAGCGGTTAGCCTGCTCACCTCCAACCAAGGCGAACCGGGTTCAATCCTCGGCCGGGTCACTCCCGGATTTTCGCATGTGAGAATTGTGCCAGACTGTGCCGTTGGTCGGTGGGTTTTCTCGGGGATCTCCAGTTTCCCCCGCCCTTTCATTCTGGAACCACTCCATACTCCCCTCTATAATCATCACCGGCTCTCAGGACCTCGCTGTTAAGAGCCACCCAAATATCTTCACTCACTTTCTTTTGAAATCAAATTATATTTTCTGGTGTTGCGAATCAGAAAATATTTTATGCGTGCTGTACTTAAGCTAAGAAAGAACTTGTTTTGTTATTACAACTAATGTGCTGTTGTCTTTGTGCTTGATGATCAGGGATATGAACCAGTCATAACGTAGCGCAGTAGCACTGTTTAAGAATCAGTTAGCCACAGGGTAGATCTAAGAGCAGCGAGCCTCGCTGAGTAGAGTTCTCGTCAAATATAACCTGACTGTGCAACATGTAGACAATTATCTACAATGGGCATGAAAGGGGTAAAAATGTTTTCTATATAATCGTTGTTTGCACCTGTACGCGTATATCTCAGTAAATAAACGTAATGGAAATATGACATTTTGCCAGGAAAGAAAAAAACCAATAATCTGATGCAGTCTAGTTTTCCCTTTATCATATCAGTTGTACTCAAAGAGAGAGAGAAAAAAATAGCATTTTTAGAGCCCACCTACGTAGAACCCTTCAGATGTACGAAAAAGTACAACTACACTTCTGTTGTTAAATCTGTGGGCTTTCATCGCAAGTGATGAAGTCCCACTGTTACAGATTTAATTTGCGAAGTACAGCGTAACGACGGAAGTGCTGCTGCAAGTCAGTTCAGCCTCTTTCGCTTAGGGGCGATGGGACGCGTCCGCGGTAGTGTCACGTCGCCCTTATTGCTCCATTGCTCCCTGGCTTCTCCGCATCCGCTGATGACCTGTTCGTAGTTGGTCTTTCATCGCGTCGTCGAAGGATGTGCGTTGTTGCGACGAGCGTGAACAGACCTTTGATTCGACGGCCTGCCTGAACACGCCATCAGTCCTGGGGTGGTAATCGGAACCGCCAGTTGCCGCAGTCGGGACTCGCATCGACCGAACCCCGGTAAGCAGGGATCCCCTCTATCGGCCAGGGACAGTTGAAATACACTAACGTGGCCCTGAGTAAGGTAGTGGATGTATTTAACTTAACAGTGCTCCCCCGACCTTATAGAAGTATCTCAATATGTTTCATTATATTGCCATGTGGTAGCCTGTAACTCCTCATATTTAACTACCCCACTTGATCTACCATCATACGATCCCTCTCGAACTTTACAAGTATTACGGCGGCGAACAGGAGCGAACGGGGGCTAACTCGAGCGAATGGTTCGCGTAGCTAGTTCGCACTGTTACGCTTCTGTTCGCAACGGTGTGAACGGCGCTTACGACGGGCGGCCAAACGTTCGTTTGCCTCGGCGATGTCCCGTTTCCCCCCCACAAGGCTAAAGCTCCGGCTGCAGCGTCCTTTCAAAAGGATTCATACTCCCATCGGGCCGTGAAGCGACACTGGTGTGTTTTTCGTCAGTTGTCCCGCCGGCACAGTCCGCGTCGAGACTGACCCGCTTCTTTTAAGGTATTGGAACTTCATCGCTGCTCTGTCGTACTTTATCTGCAGACGCCGCGCCGTTGGGAATTGCTCGATCAGCGCTACGGGAAATGTGTGGCGTTATCCAATTGCGAGGATTCCAGTCGCCGTTCATATCAAATGATCTTTCGTTCGAACGTGCCGTGCGCTCGAATACTTTATACCCCCCTCCTTCTATCACGTTCTCTGCGAATGGGGACGCAGTGAAGTGGGGGAAAAATAACGACTGCGTTGCTGGAAAATAATCATCTGTTGCCGTGTCTATGAAAGTCTAATATNAGTGAAGTGGGGGAAAAATAACGACTGCGTTGCTGGAAAATAATCATCTGTTGCCGTGTCTATGAAAGTCTAATATTGTTTTGCCTTTGTTGACGGTACAAATAACTGTACAAAAACCTGCTGAAAGCGAAGTAGAAGAATGCGAAGGTGGCAACAAAGATATGCACACTAGCTCTGCGAAAACGAATGCAAAGAAGCAAAAAGAGACAAACCATACCCTGAAGTAAGCATATTCAATTTATGATCTACAGATATGTATGAATTAAAATTAAATAACCGTGAAAGGAGTGGACATAGCAATAATGATTCTGTGATAATTTTTTTTTGATAACTGCAACTTAATCCTACAGTAAGTAGCCATATATATAATGTATTAATATTTATACTGAATTGTAGTAAAATATGGCGTTAGTACAAGAAAAANCAGTAAGTAGCCATATATATAATGTATTAATATTTATACTGAATTGTAGTAAAATATGGCGTTAGTACAAGAAAAAGAAAAGTCGAGCATAATGTATTTTAAATGGGACACAGAGGGCACGGGACACAGGTACCAGGCGCCATTCATGCTCTGACATTCCGGCCACCCAACCGCCATATTGGATTCAGGTGACCTTTGACCTTAACCCATGATCTCGACCTTGAACCTGTGTCCGTGCCCTTGGATGACCTCAGACCCAAAAAAAAATTAATAATCCTAAAAAAATTTAATTATTATAAAAAAGTTTAAGGAAAAAGCAATTATTAAAAAAAATCATTCAAAAATGCATATGTGTGAGGTCTAGGGTACGATGACAGGTGGATCAACTCAACTCCCGACATGACCAGCCCTCGATAGGTTGGCCAGTGTCCATCTCATCAGCCATTTTAATGTTAATGACATTGACCTTGACCTTGTATGACCTTGAAGCCAAAACGTTCTACGAAATCCCAAAAAATGAAAAAAAAAAGTTTAAAAATTTAAGGAAAAAATTACATCTATAACTGCGACCACTCTGTTGGATACCAGTGACCATGGCCCTAATGACCTAAAAAACAAACACCCGAGAAATAACTGCAAAAAAACGAATAAATTCATAAAAGTAAGCCATCATATTACGTTACTGACTACGAACCCCATATTGGATATAGTTGACCTTTTCCCCGGTGACCTTTGACCCTGAGTCCATAACATAGGATGACCTTGAACCCAAAAAAATAGCACAATTTTTTTTTCAAATTTCTCAAAAAAAAATATAAAATCTGTTAAAAATTATTTTTAAATATATGAAATTTTATTAAAAAAACCTCATAAAAATAAAATTTCAAATGTTTTGGCTTAGTGGGAATGGGGACTGGGGATGAACCAGCCACCATGTTATGATGTCACCCAACCACCATATTAAATCCATGTGACCTTAACCTTGACCTTTGTCCTTGACCCTTATCACAATAACCTTTTATACATTAAACTCTAGAATTTAAAAAAACTTAAAACATTTTTGAAAAACTAAAAATAAATATTTTAAGAAATGTATAAAAAAAATTGCATTTCCGGATTGGTATTGATCGAAGGATTGTGATTTACCGAAGGATTGTAACTGACCGAAGGAATGGGATGGATCGAAGAATTGCCAAGGGTTACTGATTGTGGTGCTGATTGACGGAAAGATTGCGAGATTGATCGAAAGATTGATGAAAAAACAAGTTTTTAATAAAAATATTCATTTTTTGTTACTTTTTGAATTTGTTGTTTTACTTTCTCATACAGTTCCTTCTGTTTCTCTGAAAGAGTTATTAAATCAGTGGTGAAAACAATATATTGCGAGAGTCAGTTTTAGATAAAATTTTTATAAGCGTGCGCAGGAGGAGGACTATGGTTTGATCTGAAGTATTATGTTTTACTCTTGTCGTTTAAAATGGATGGGTTTTATATGGCGAATGAATTAAATGAGTGGAATATTTTTGAGGAACGTTTCGTAACTAGTTAGTTGACCTGTTCAGATGATTTGGAAAGTTAGTACGACCTTTTGGTATGGTCAGTTGTGGTAGAAATTTGTTTCCCCTAATTTTGCGAAGATTATGTGCGAAGAGATTAGCTCTTATTAAAGGCTTTTTATAGATTGTCTATCATTTGTATAGGTGGGTGGTATGGCAGATTGGTCTTGTCGGTTGTTCTAGTCAGTTTTGCAGGAACTGGTCTCGACAGGAGCTAGTTTTATGCTCAGTCAATCTCACCAGCAACCAGTCTTGGGTAGAGTTAGTCTTGGGTGGAGTTAGTCTTGCCTGGAGTCAGTTGTTGGTTAGTACGGTTAGTCGGCATGGATCCTTGTTTTGACTAGCTAGTAATGGTCAATTGTATGGACTGTGACTTTTCTCGATTTTTCGAGTCTTATGTAATTGGAGACTAGGTCAAGGTTGACCACAACCAACATGGTGGCTAAATCGACAGCTCCTCTGTCGTTGAAATCGATAATTAATACACTAGCATCACCTACGTGATGAAAAAGGAAACAAATGGCAAAAATAATGAAGACGTTGGGTGGAGTGCATTCAACAGAATGAGCAAGAGTGAGGGGGTAGGAGAGGGCAATTTTAATGCAGTGAGAAATATTGGTAGTGGTTCGAACGAGCGTGAGTATTCAACCAAACAAAAACACTGTTGGGTGGCGAATCGAACACAGGTAATCAACCAATGAGAAACACTGATGAGTGTCAGTCGTCAACTGGACATGGTGCTGAGGAAACCTCCGGAAATGTAAGTTTTTTACAAATTTTTAAAAATAATTTTTTATAATTTTTTAAGTAACTTTAAAATGTTTAAATATTGGGGTTCAAGGCCATGCAAGGTCATGGCCATAGGGTCAAGATCAAAGGTCAAGGCTAAGGTCACTTGGAATTTATATGGTGGCTGGGTGGCATCATAATATGGTGGTTGGTTGGCTCCAGTCTCCCATCCCCTCTAAGCAAAAATTACCGAAATTTTAATTTTCTAACAAATTAGCAGTTTTCATAATAGTTTTGAGGACTGATGGTTATCCTAGGCCATGGACACAAAGTAATTGGTCCTCGGAGTAAAGGTCACCGATATCCAACAAGGGGTTCGTAGTCAGTAACATAATATGCTAGCCAACTTATGAATTGATTCAATTATTTTACCATTTTTTCTCGAGTAGTTGTTTTCAAGGTCATTGGGGTCATAGTCACTGATATCAAACATGGTGGTTGGAGTAACTGATATAATTTTCCTCGATTTTTAAGCAATGTTTCTATTTTTAAATTTTCTTTTTTTGGGATTTCTTAGAATGTTTTGGGTTCAAGGTCATCCAAGGTCAAATTTGAAGGTCAAAGTCAAGGTCATCAACATTTAACATGTGTGATGAGATCGACGTTTGGCGACCTGGCGAGGGCCGGTCGTGTCGGGAGCTTAGTCGTTCCACTTGCCATCGAACCCGGGACGTCATACATGTATATCTTAAATTTTTTTAAATTAAAAATATATTGGGATTTTATAATTTTTGTGCAATTTTTTTTTAAATTTTGTTTTAATTTTTGAAATCTTTTTGAGGGGTGATTTTTTTGGGTTCAAGGTCATCCAAGGTCAAAGGCACAGGGTCAATATAAAGATCATGGGTTAAGTTCAAAGGTCACATGGATCCAATATGGCGGTTGGGTGATCGGAATGACAGCGCGAACGGCGCCTGGCGCCTGTGTCCTGTGCCCTCTGTGTCCCATCAAAAATACATTATGTCCGACTTTTCTATTTCCTACTACCGGCGTGTTTTAGAGGTAAGTTATGACCCTCGTACTGTTTTTGATAACGGGAAGTTGCCCTGCGTTTCCCCGCCAATTTACTTAAGTAGAGTATTTATCTTTGTCCACGCGAGAGCATACAAATAGTGGATGATCTCAGAGCTTACAACGTAAGCGTATTTTATAAATAAAGTGCTTATAAAATGGCATGCGTTAATGAGTTCACGGTAGTTCAGAGAATTTAAGAAACCGTTCGGTTTATTTGCCTCAGCACATCTTCCCGTAACAAAACGCCTACTGAAAGAAATAGTACATAACGACACACGTTCACGCATACAAAAACGTGCTAAATAAAGTAATTTTAAGTTGTGTAGCTTAGTACCAGTTATATTGAGCTTTTCATCGATGCATATTGCCTTGGCAAGGCTTAATAAATTTGGTTTGACTACAAAAACTGTATTAAGCTCCGGATCTATTATAGTAACTGTTTAGCAATTACATGGTTATACAGAAAATGTTCGTCTTTGAAACCTGTTTTTATTGTATGCTGCAAGAGTTGTGTTTCATAATAAGATAATTCGGCTATTGCTTGATCAGTTAAAAATATCGAGACAGTTATCAGGTCTGATTTGCAACTATCACGTGATGCCTACGTAGTTGTTTGTGATACAGTATTAAGTATCAAAGAAATTTATTGTGCATTAAGTGTAGCTTGAAATAACATTGTAACTACCGTAAACAGAATAACTTGTTGCTACGGGTCCCTATGCCACACTAGCTTGCAACGATATATTTTTAATGTACCCCGTGCTGCAGTAAGATAAATAAAAACATTCTTTGCGAAGTGTTTGCAACAACTAAACGGAATCGTTTGGCACGTTAACAAGATAAACACCCCCTCAGGTTGTGGCGACGGCGTTATTACTATTGTGGTATTCGTTAAAAATGGATACTATTTACTTGGGGGGTGAAAAGAGCTGGAGGGTTGTTTCGTTTCGCAATTCTGATGGTTCCAAAATCGAGGCAGTTACAAACATAGTTGTGCTTCTGAGATTGACAAATAAACAAACCCTTACAGTTTGCATCCTGTTGATGAATATTACGTTACACGAACATCACTAATCTAGTTATCCAACGTTAGATGTAAAATCGCCCCCCGACTGGCCATCTTACAGCTATAATAGCCAATAGACATTGGTTTGGGTCATTAGTCACTTAACCTCCACATTGGGATCAGATGTGTTGAATACATTATTCAATGGGAAAAGAAAATATCTCACGAATATAGTACATCATAGTTCTGTAATACTGCGGAATAAAATTATTTATTAATTTTCGTCTCTTGTATGGCGAAGTTAAGGCGGTAAGGATTTTCTTACAATTAACCATTTTAAGTAAGAGTAAATACGAAAATTAATATGCCTAAGCTACGAACTTAATGCTAAGTTATAAACAGAAAGTGATTTGAAAATTATTGATGAACTAGAAAACGCTAAATAATGATGATAATAATAATAACAGCAACAACAAATTATGGTTTACTACTAATAAAGTAGGAATAAATATGCATAAATATGCGAATAAAAATATATCATGGGTAGAAACACTAAACTAAAATGTGTAACAGCGTACAACGTCTGCACAAGTATAAAGTTAGCTGTGGTTTTTGTAATCAAGGGTGACTTCTGCCTTTTTGTTCTATATCAAACTAGTGAATTTCAGAGTCATACAGTGTACAAAAATCAGTTACACACTTGATACTGGAAAAAGGAAACATTATTTGGTTATCATTTACAACGTGTTTATCATATTTATTAAAATTTACCGTTTTTTAAAGGAATTCCCTGAGAAAGGGGAAAGCATGATTGGAGTAACTATCTTCTTGGGTTTAGATATTTGCATATTTTCAGAGATGGTATGTTATAAATGTGTAACAGTTGAATTTGTAAATTGCTTACAAGAATTAGGACGTAACTGGACCAACCGTTTTCTAAATCGAAACTTAATTGCATCGTGCATCAGAATATGACGTTTCGTTTATTAACTTCTGTCGAAGTTCGTTACTCACTAAGTCTTAAACTCGTTTCTTCATTTCGATGTAGGTGTATACAACGTCAATTATGGCAGTGCTGAGTGTTGCAGTTTTATAAATAGTACGTCTACCGTTGCACAGAAAGGAAATTCTTCCTATGAAGCCAAGTGTGTAATATAGAACAAAAATCAAGAAATTGAATAGTTCATTATGAAACAGCAAGGGATTAATAAAAATAAATTGTCAATGGAAATAAGACTGACATAAAGAAGGCAAGATAACGAACATGAGAAGGCTATATAGTTACATTTTTAATCGTGTTACAAGAATATATATGACAGTGGCTAGTGGAATACTCTCAATTATTGCAGTGGTGATATAAGTAAATTCATGTAGTCAAATCTAGGAAATAAAAATATTGAAATGTATCGGTGACGCGAGCAACACTGAGTTCACGTTGTACCAACATGTTTGCGTGCTCTTTGAATTGAAAGTCCTTATTTGTGCACATTAAAAAACGTGTTGCAAACGGAGCTGAAATATTTTTGTAACTATGAAGAAAATGTTTGTAGATTTAAAAAAAAAAAAAAAAAAAAATTCTCGTAGAACTGTCGAATGTGTACATTTATAAAAGCGACAGTTCTGTTGCTATATAAAAGTTCTGGCAGGAACACCGAGTTCAAAGTGAGATGTGTGATGATGGGCGATGAGTCATCACTTCCGAGAATCCACTTAACGTAAGAGCCGCTTCCTACCTGTGACGACAGGGCAAAGTGCATTATGACGTGGTCTGGGAAGAACGTGTTCCCGCAAGTTACGGGTTTGCAACATTAAGTTTATAACGGTACAGGCCAGGTTTTGTAAATTTCCGTGATTTTAGCTGCTTTCTCTTGAATATTTCTAGATATATTTAGATTATTTCAAAATACATATTTAATATTTGTAAAACGTTTCTCTAGACGGTTAAATGTAAAAAAGTGTGTTTCAAAATACGAATAAACACTTGGCTCTCTTTGAATAAAATATAAGTGACAAATATAAGCAGCAGAATGCATCGATAATGAAAAACACTTGGAATAATTCAACAGCTGTCGGCAGCATCCGTTTTACCTCGTATGTACAAAGATCCTCTTAAATTTTCACTTGGCTCTAAATTACTCTTTGTAATTGAGTGTCAAATTAATCATAGCTCCACTGCGAGCTCTGTAAAAAATATATTGTTGCTCTCTTTTGATGGTAAAATACTGTATATTAACACGAGATTTAATTATTGAAAGTATTAATAACCTACAAAATTAGAAAAAGACCTATGGCTAAATCTGTGACGTAGTGGTGAAGGTACTTCATTCTTACATGAGAACCCGGGTTAAATCCTCATCTCTCCCGTGGGAATTTTAGAAATCGTAGATTGGTACATGCATGCCACTGGAATTTACCACGTATGTTCTGTGAAGTGTTGAATTGTGTACAATTTTAATAGCACAAAACCTACTGTTTATCTTAAAGTAGAGAAATTATTTTGCACAAATTCCAACAATATCTTGTGATTTTGCAGGAAATTAATTTGAGAATTACTGCACACATTCCACAGGATATCCGTCGGAAGGTTACAGTATTGTTTGTACATATACTAAATATATTCTGTATACTTTTCAAGTAATGTTATGCAAAGTTTACTAAGATCTATTTGCAGTGTTACCTAGAGTGTTTTTGGCAAATAGTTCACAATTTTTTTTTTTCGTGAGAGTACAAAAAAATGTTTGAAGTGAGGAGTTGAGGAGGGAGAATTGACCTTAACGTATTGCTAGATGTGTGTAAGCAAATATGGGTTTGTTGTAAAATCAGTAACTTTTAAATGCATTTCTTTCAGGGCTGGGGCTTAAACCAGGGCGCTATCTAGATGGACAGTTGAATATCTTATTTAGAAAAGGCGAACGAGGAAGGCTTGGCGAGGGGACAGTGTAAGCATGTGATCCCGTTACGGTGGACAGAATGTCAACAGCAGTGCAATTTTCCCCTCCGCTTTCCGCCGTGAACATCAAAAGCGACAGTGACATATCCGACAGTGAAAATTAAGAGAAACGCCAGCTTAACCAACCAGCAATTTCCGTTTATATCTAAACAGGATACCACTTTTAATTACATTGTATTTCACATCATACAGTTACACACACAGAAGGTAAAGGATTTCTCTTTATTAATTTTCGAGGATCATTCTGAGGATATCTTCATTTAGTCCATATGCAGTTAACGTAACATGAGATGTATGCATAGACAGTAAAATTGAGCGGGTTCAGTAAACTACATACCTAAACCTAATATAAGTCTCCATTGGCTGTTTCCGTAACCAATAATCAGTAATATCCCAGTTCCGGTATCACGGGATTTGATCCTGGTTTTGTGGCAGGATTTTTTATTGACTCCGATTTCTCCAAGACGTCTTATAAAATGTGTTATACTTGAAAAAAAATAAAATAAAAAAATGCGTAATTCTTAAGTCTGCTTGTCATGAAATTAATTTGCGAAATTCACCTAATGATGTGGCAGGTGTTCTTAAGTATAAAGTAGGCTGGCTGATTTTTAAGTCCGTTCCCTTAATGCACTTGGCTTTTGAGATTCGAAAATTAATTTGAGCACGAGAGAGATTTCGTATAAGATGTCCACGGTTGATTGAGTATTTTTAAAATTAATCTTCGAAAAATATAACTTCCCCTACCTACATGTTTTTTAACAGGTACACTAACTTGCATGAGCCCAGTTAAGTTGCCAACATCGGAAAGAAAGTAGTTTCAAGCTTGAACGTTTAAGTAAGTATTAGTTAAACATTTATCGTTACATGAAAATAAATTTTTTTTTTGCTTTCTGTTTTTTTTAAATTCATATAAATGTGAGAACGAGCAAATTTGTAAAATATATACTTTTCTAATAATTTTACAGTTTCACTTGACCAACGGATGAATAACCTGATGAGGCTCATTGCAATGTTAATTTAACAAATTGTGTAAATGTGCATACAAGGATATCTTAATCAGGGCTTTCAAAAGTGTTCAGTTAACTGTGAACAGTGTTAACAAAACTGTTCTACTAAATAAAGAGTTCTATACTGCATATCGTAAGTAATTTATTTAAAAAACAAAATGTTTGGTTTGTAAAATTGTTGTATTAAGGTATCGATTTCGTGGTATTTTTTTTTTTTTTTGCACTTCAGAGCAGTGTAGAGTGTTGGAAGTAAATTTTCACACACATTAATACAGAACAAATAAATATAGCCCATTCACGGTTACTTAAAACTTTTCTAAAGTCCTGCAAAAGTTCAGTTTTCAGATTATTCCTCCGCCTAATGCAAACAAGGCTTAACCGAGTTTAGAAAACAAACACCAAAAGGACAGCGCATCCCATTCGTGTGCACTGAGTGCAATCATATTTTTCATAAGAACTATTTCTTACTAGGCATTACCAACACACATATTTCATCCCTGTTTTTTTTTTCTTCATATTAATTATAAATGAAATATTATAATTTGTGAGTGAAATATAAATAAATCCCCATCTTGATAATAATAATAACGTATTTATATTTCAAAAGTATAAAACACTTGTATGAGTTGCATAGTAGTCTCCTAAACACGGCATATGTCACGTGGGGTGTTTTTTCAAAGGTTTAATTCGAAAGGTGTGAAGTAACGGCGAGTGGACAGCCAATCATAATGGAAGTAACATCTTGCTGCAGGGGCGAGAAGGTGGTCATGTCGCATACGACGCTGTTGACTGGTGCGACCCGGTGGAGCGATCGCACACACCGGCTTCGCTCCTTCATCGTCGTTCGGACGAGCCATTCCCCTCGCCTCGGACGAGCGAGCAGTATGGTGCGATTGCTCCAGCAAGTCTCCTTCACTCCCGAGGGGAGAAGATTTAATTAACTACTCCCTCCTCCCTTCCCTTTGACCCCCCCTCCTGGCAATCCCCCCCATCTTGTTTCAGCTCCCAGAGATGAGCTAGACACCCAATACGGAAGCAGAAGGAGCCTCAATTACACCGGCGATACATTTCAGTTCGTGCTCCGCACGAAGGTGTTTATTTATTTTTCTTCTCGCGACATCGCATCTTCTGGGATACTTCAGATAAGCCAGCAGGACTTGTTCCGGACGGTCCGCGACACGGGGGCGAAGGAGGAACTATTTTAATTAAATTTCGGAGGCTTTTGTCAGTCATGCATTTCAAGTCGTCTTCTTCAATCATGTGCGTGTTGCCGTTAAATACTTGTGAAACTT
>NQII01003404.1:102380-245553 GCA_002778355.1 Clitarchus hookeri | reverse complement strand
CCCCAGTGCCGTCTGAAACGAATTCTCAGTGCATTAATTAAGCAAAATTTTGGGTACATTTGATGTTGAAAGTACTTCATTTTAGAGCTATGGTGACGTCCGTCGTGATAACATTCTGCGGTCAAATGATGATTATGGGAAATGATTCGAGTTAACTGAAAAGTAATGGTCAATCACAATTTGATAGGGAAAATTAGATAGAAAAACCAGAACGTTTTTAATTTTGGTGGTAGAGACTTCCAAAAAATCTGAAAATATTGTTCAAATAAAAAATTTGGTTAAAATTCTAATCTCATGTACGTTATACAGGGATTAACTCCAAGTAAAGTGTTTATTTTGCATTGCTGAATTGTAAGCATTTAGTTTGGTCGAGACGTAGTTCGTGTACAAAATAATTTCAATTTTACGCTTTTGCCTGCTCGAATGCACATTTAACGAATAGTTGCATGCGAGCGTTTTAATGTAGGAACGAACAATAAAAATCTGTTATTTAAAATGCGATAACTGGAAAGCTGGTTTGCGAAACACACCTACTGGAGTATTGCTTTCACGAGATTTCTGCTTCAATTTGTCGGTTATGTTAATACTACAAAACCTGGCACAACAAATGAAACAGTCGTTGTAATGTTTAAAATTAAGTTTACTTTTTTTTGAAACGAAATTATGTAAAGTTTAAAAAAAAAAATTTTTCCGGCTGTACCCTGAATTTCAGGGTGACGCATTACAATTTTTCATTGCAGCGAGGCTAAGGTTTACAAGTATTTAAGTACATGTAATATTTACTGTGTGACTTGGTAACAATAATAAAGTTTAGATTGCAATTCCATTTTCAGTTTTGTATCACGTTAATCGTTTTATCATTATTGGTTAACGTAATAATCATTTGTGTGTACTGGAGTGTGAGGTAAATAACTAAACCACTATAACAATGTTTTCCAAATGGTAACATGGAATGAGAACATGGTACATGAGAGGAAGCCATAAGAGAGGAAGGAGTAGATGGAATATGTTTAGGTCCCAAAATGCAGGGATTAAAAGTGGAATGCCTAGCATTTGCTGATGATTTGGCATCGTTAACAAACGGAACAGAAGCCCATAAAATGCTTGAAATACTGCACGAGGTCGCAGATAAAACAGGACTCAAAATCTCTTACGAAAAGACAAAATACATGGAATGTAAACATGGTAGGGAAACACGCCTGAATACAAGGTTTGGCAAAATCAAAATTAATAAATTAATTATGTATATTGATGAATGGATCCAACCGAATGGGATTGATAAATATGTGAACAAAGGCCAAGCCAGAAAAATGTAACTAACATATAGGTTAGTACAGCATAGTTATAACAAGAGAGCGATCGCTTACAGTGCTAAAATTAGACACTAAATTACAGTTATAAGGCCGGAAGGGTTTTATACTTCAGAACGCCTGATACTGAAGAAGATAGCGGAAATAAAAGAACTAGAAAAGAAATAGAGGAAAAGCTTAAAGAAGGTACTTGGACCGGAAGAAGAGAAGATGGTACACGGAGGAAGAGGAAAAATTAAGACCTTTACGAAAAGGGGGAGAATATCACAGACACGAAACACAAGAGAAAACTAAAATTTTATGGGCACCTCTATAGAATGAGTGACTGCAGATGGACANAAATAAAAGAACTAGAAAAGAAATAGAGGAAAAGCTTAAAGAAGGTACTTGGACCGGAAGAAGAGAAGATGGTACATGGAGGAAGAGGAAACATTAAGACCTTTACGAAAAGGGGGAGAAGATCACAGACACGAAACACAAGAGAAAACTAAAATTTTATGGGCACCTCTATAGAATGAGTGACTGCAGATGGACAAAGAAAATCATCAATTTATCACATCACCAGACTAAAAGTGACCACACAGTGGGTGGAATAAACAAGCAAATACATGAAAGCAGTTGGGGCCGATTCTAGATACATCTGTAATAAGGAGGTTTTTAGAAGGAAGGTTGACGAATTTAAAGGGTTCCAAGAAAAACAAAATAAAAATACCAACACCTGATCAGAGGAAAGAAGAAAGCACCTAAGCAAAATAATGAAGAAATTTTGGGAGGAAAAGAAAAGGCTGACTAGCAAAGCAATTGTTTCTCGCGGTCCGCAGTAGGCCACATTCGAAGAGAAGAAGCATGTTTACCAAAAACTTGTCTTACAATCTTAAATCAGCAAGAATTTAAAGGATCCAATAGTATGAGTGAAACATAATATTTAATTGAAAAACATTATCATATCATGGGAGCTGTGACTCTAAGGTCAGTTCGGGATGATTTATTAAAATAAAGGCCACGATTATTATGTTATTATTTAAAGTAACACGCAAGTTTAAAACCATAGCAGTTGTATGATATTCATTACTGTCGCCAAAGTGTCTGGATTATTTTCATATGTTAGAATTACTGGTATAGAGAACGTTAAACAAAATTATAAATTGAATTAAATATGACTGCAATATAGATACAATAAAGTTGTTAAAATCGAATAGATAACTTTATGTGGACATGCCGCATGCGAGTAGTTAAGATATTTAACATTTAATGTACGATGGAAAATCAACAGCAACATGTATAATTATATTCCTTTTAAATTTTGCATTATATATTCCAATTTTTGCGCTTTAAGGACAATATGCTATTTGTGGCACGTATGGCATACGGTATGATTTAACGAAATAAGTTACACAAATTTATACGGATGAGCAGGAAATATATATAATACAAATTTAAATTGTATATAAAATCATTGTTCTGTAAATTTTTTAATTGTTTGATAAACACACTTACAGAGCTCTAAAATTAAAACAAAAATAAAGGCATTGAATTTGCAGAAATTGTGTCTGTAAGTGATGTTAAGCATTTCCTGTAATTTGGTAATAGCAATTTACGGTGGAAATGCTCACAGGATTTCTCTAAGGGTTTATTACACCACAACACTACACCAAACAATCATACACTTCGCGCATACCATTCCATTTATATTAACGAAATCGGCAATATGCACTATTCTTGATTATTTATTGAATATATTTAATGACATTAAAACGGAAAAAATAAAACAAAAACACATAATACTTAATATCTGAAAGGGAGAATCACATTTTTCTGAGCTTTTTTCGTATTGGGAATGGTTTCAATGCACACATAAAATACGAAAGTTACTCAATCTACCATTGTCTCAATATAAAGAAAAATAATATATGCTTAGAGAAAACAGAAAAGGTGAGTATATTTTGGAATATTCACACACACACAAAGTATATACACATATGTATATATATACATATATATAATGTATAAAGTGGCTGTGCAGAAAATATATTGATGCCATGATTGACTTAAAATAAAACTTAATTTTTGGGACAGTTTGAGTAATCAAAGTGTTATAATATTTTCCATTTATAGTAATTTTAAATCTTGCATGTCATTTTTTTTTAAGTTTAACAGTTAAAATTAATAGGGACATATTTCTTTATCTTTCTTGTTTAGTATTTAAGAAGTTCTTGAGTACATTTCCAAAAATAAATATGAAGGTACAAAATATAAATGAAACAAAAGCCTAATCACATTAAAATGAATACCAGGGTGTTTTGCTCGTCACACAACCGGATATAATGAAGTTATCTGTTGTACTGCATTAAGCAGTGGTAGTAAAATTTTTACAGTGGCTTGTTTAATATATTTTATGAGAAAAATAAGTACAATAGTGATTTTAATGTGTGATTATTTTAATTGCTGTCTTGGTTTAATTATATATCCTTGTTGAGAATCTGGGAATTTAATATATGTATAAAATATAGAATTTTTTATACTACGCGATGGTCAGAATTAGGCGAAAGTAATGTAGAAAATCATAAAGGTTTTGTTTCCGACGAAATTTTTAGATTAAATACAAATTATTGTGTGTGTGGTATTTATAAGTTGTCTCTTGGGCATTTTAAAAAATCTGGAAACTTATTAAAACCATAATGAAGCTAATAACTACATAAACGATCATCGGCCATGCAGATCAAGCAGGAACCTCTTGAAATTGAACTTGATTACAACTCTTATCCTCTCCACTTATCATTTACATTTGCAAACAATTTAGTTTTATTTTTCACAAAGCGAATTCGTGTTTTATTTAATAGTTGCTCTTCGATGTTGATCCTTCAATGTGATGAGCATATTCAGGGGTGGGGGGGGGTTATACTTACTTAGGTAATGTAAACGTACATCCGCTAACTGCACACAGGTATCTGCGTCTAACCGGGGGACTCGGACACAGAAGATTGCGAGACAAAGAGACCTTCGCTATCTTCGACCACGCAGTTCGTCGTAACGAGTCACGCGCCAATTAACGACTTCAATTTGTTATCGTTTCTCGGGCCATTATGTCGCGTGCAGGCCTTCGCCGCAATTACCAGATAAACGATCGTAGCCACGAGATTAGTACACGAGCCAGCAAAAGAATTGCAGAAGCACACCACACTCAACAATCAAAACAGCCAAAACTGCTCCAGATCTGTGAATTTGACCGCATATCTGTTGAAGCTACTTAACTTGGATCAGTAAAATCCCACCGATCATTTAAGTTACTCGTAGTCATCGAGTAAACAGTGTTTTCTTCAAATTCATAGTGAATGGCACTGGCCTGCCAGTAAGATCTCAGTGCATATCCCCGATTCGCGAGTAAAACACACCTCATTAACTGAAAATTCAGAAAAATAATTCTACTGAATGAAATTATTGATTCAGGTATTTAGAGTTTGGGCCGTGACTTTTGTGAGTTTTACGTTGAGGTGCCTGCGCGATTCTGCACTCCATTATGACACTGAAATCATGACGTCATCATGTCGTCAGATGCTAAAAAGATGCAGTGCAACATCTCGAAAGGCATTTTTTTTCTTCCTCCCTCAAGACGAACCGACACGATGTCTATAGCTGAAGTAATGGCAACCGATGCCAAAGTTCACCATACTTCAGCTTGGAGAGAAAACTTAAGCCTACATTTAAGTATTTCTTGACACGTAGCATATAAATCTAACCGTATGATTTCTCCTCGGTAAATCCCATTGTCATTATTAACGTTTATTTATATCTTAATGTATCTTAACAATTACTATGAAACTCCTTTCTTCTATAAATTTTTTTTAGTAAATCCCCTCTGGTGATTGGTTTTAGGATAATGTACTTTAATTAACATTTTATATTTTTTTTATCGAACAACACGTCTTATTTTAGTGTACGTAACTTAAATAAAACTTTTTGTCATGGCCTAGTAAGCAATGGCTGCACAAGCGTTATCTAATTGTCACAGCTTCACTTTTATGATTTTCTAACTAGTAACTGTTAAGAACGGATTAGGCATTTCATAGCTCGGGCGACTACAAAGATAATAATTACAACAGCAGACGCACAATGTAGAGTTCAGAAATTGCTTTCAGCAGTTATTTCCAGTCACTACACTAAACGTAAAACAACGTCTGTACTCCAGGTTGTGGGGGATGTATCTATAAGTTCAATTGTGATGGTTGTTAATGTAATTTGATGTTGTTGAAATAATATTGCAAACAAAAACTGCAGGACTTTTGGAAATTTCTTGTATTCAATCAAACAAATAAATTTTGGAATAATTTTCCGACAATAATATGAAAAACCTGTTTGTTCTATTGGAAACCCCATTTAACAGAAATCTCGGTGACACATACAATGCACTTTCAGCGAAAAAGTATTCCGGATTTAAAAAGTCACCACACTGTGCTTATCGGAAGCACATTATTGGAAATTCTTATTGACTTGAAACAAAACGTGTTAGTCCTTTTTTCACATCTGCGGAAGATGCAGTCAAATAGAAACACAACCAGGCGATGTTTTAGTGAAAATGGTGCTGAAGAAAATACAGAACCAACATTCCCTTGTGGAACATTCGCACCATTCCTCCAAGATCCATGCGGTTTGCTAATTTTCCACTCCAAAACAGACATGTACTGGCATTAAAAGCCAGGCAGAGTGCACCTCCACGTTATGATACCTGACGTGAATATGTCTGAAGTGACACATTATATGCCTGGAAGTCCTGAATCCTGAGGTGCACTCTAAATATGAGCTCTGAATGGTTTCTCCTGTTACACCGTATCGGATCAGGCACACGAGGGTGAGCTTTTCATCAAGCTGTAATAGATTACAGAATACACACGTATTTATTACCAGCCGTTTTTCTATACAGACAACCCGGCAGAAACCACTGCAAAAACGCAGTGGCTAATGCCGAAGACTCAAATCCACAACAATTACATATTCCAGCAAGATGGAGCGCCTTTGCAAATTTCCATGAAGCTCGTGCCTATCAGGGAACTTCCTTTTTTTTTAAATCAGAAGCTGTTACAACAGCAAACAACGCTTCTTGCGGCGGCTTCTTTGCTCACGATATCTGTCTGCCCGTAACTTTTTTGGACTAGTTTTACGAAATTAAGTTCTTACTATGGCAGCAACATGAAAACGGACATAGCAAATGCAGTGAACACCATCAGTACCAAGAGGCTGCGGCGAACGAGATTAATTTAGATGGATTTACAACCTCCAATTATCGTGCGTATGAATAACAGTCTAACACCGCATACATACTTGCGTGCGCTCATTCGCACTTAGCGTACGTACGTAGCAAAAGGAGGTGGAGTGCCAGAACTTTCAACTTCTGCGTGCGTACTTCTGAACTCTCGACCAATCACAATGTCCGTCTTGATTGTAAATTTATTCTTTTAAGTAAAACTGTTTAGGTAAGTCTTTTATACACGAAATTCTGTTTTATTTCACCAGTGTTTCGAAATTGTATCACATTTTCACAAAGCCTACTAGAACAAAACACAATCTCGCTTAGCAAAGTTACGATTTTTTTTAACGCCTTCCAACAGGAAGTACTTACGTTACGAAGGGATTGTGATTCAATACTTAGTTCATTGCGTTTGTGCAGTTTGGCTTGAAGTACATACACTAAACCTCTATAGCCAACATAAGAATCTCGTAGATTCTATTTGGATCACTAATTTCTCCATCAAGGTACTTTCAAAAATATATGAGTAGATAATACATAAAACCCAAAGTTAGTTTATGCCCATGCCCTTTAAGTACAATGTGTGATAAAAATAAGAATCTGTTTTGTTTTATACTTCAAAAGAAACGTCGAAAGTCATGTAAAATATCATCGACCGAAACTAAATGAAATTTATTAAAAACATTGTTTCATGAGAAGACTGTGAATATTAAGTTTATTCTCCCTTGTTAGAACAAAGGATTTGTGTTTANAGTCAGGGCCTGGAGGGGCATTAACTTTGACCGTATAAGCCGCCTTGTCTTTTACAGTGGCGGTACATGCGTCACTGTAATAGATTACAGAATACACGTGTATTTATTACCAGCCGTTTTTCTATGCAGAAAACCCGGCAGAAACCACTGCAAAAACGCAGTGGCTAATGTCACAGACTCAAATCCACAACAATTACATATTCCAGCAAGATGGAGCGCCTTTGCAAATTTCCATGAAATTCGTGCCTATCAGGGAACTTTTTTTTTTTTTTTTTTTTTTCCCCAATCTGAAGCTGTTCCAACAGCAAACATAGCTTCTTACGGCGGCTTTTTTGCTCACGATATCTGTCTGCCTGTAACTTTTTTTGACTATTTTTACGAAATTAAGTTCTTACTATGGCAGCAACATGAAAACGGACATAGAAAATGCCGTGAACACCATCGGTATCAAGAGGGTGCGGCGAACGAGATGAACATAGATGGATTCACAACCTCGAAGTAGCGTGCGTATGAATAACTGTCTAACACCGCATACGTACTTGCGTGCGTTCATTCTCACTTAGCGTACGTACGTAGCAAAGGGAGTTGGAGTGCCAGAACTTCCAACTTCTACGTGCGTACTTCTGAACTCTCGACCAATCACAATGTCCGTCTTGATTGTAAATTTATTCTTTTAAGTAAAACTGTTTAGGTAGGTCTTTTATACACGAAATTCTGTTTTATTTCACCAGTGTTTCGAGATTGTATCACATTTTCACAAAGCCTACTAGAACAAAACACAATCTCGCTTAGCAAAGTTACGATTTTTTTTTAACGCCTTCCAACAGGAAGTACTTACGTTACGAAGGGATTGTGAATCAATACTTAGTTCATTGCATTTGTGCAGTTTGGCTTGAAGTACATTCACTAAACCTCTATAGCCAACATAAGAATCTCGTAGATTCTATTTGGATCACTAATTTCTCCATCAAGGTACTTTCAAAAATATATGAGTAGATAATACATAAAACCCAAAGTTAGTTTATGCCCCTGCCCTTTAAGTACAATATGTGATAAAAATAAGAATCTGTTTTGTTTTATACTTCAAAAGAAACGTCGAAAGTCATGTAAAATATCATCGACCGAAACTAAATGAAATTTAATAAAAACATTGTTTCATGAGAAGACTGTGAATATTAAGTTTATTCTCCCTTGTTAGAACAAAGGATTTGTGTTTANTTAAAAACATTGTTTCATGAGAAGACTGTGAATATTAAGTTTATTCTCCCTTGTTAGAACAAAGGATTTGTGTTTAATTTAGTTTCGTGTGTAATGAAAATCGCACTACATCGAAGAAGTAGAGGGAAAGCCATTTCATTTGTCAGAGTAAGGAAACAAATATTTGCTGCCTTGAGAATAATGAAATTTTCAGGACACAAAGAGAACATTTGTCGCCACTCCTATTAAATCGCTTTGTAAAATGTGCTAGAGAGAGAAATCTTACTTTAATTTTGGAACAACGTGCACCGTAGTAATATTTTAGCCCTGAGTTTTATAACGGCTTAATGCACAAGGAAGTAGCATATATGTAGATATATATGAAGCATGTGCAAGCAGTGATTATCTAATTTATACTAGTTTATTGCTTGCAAGATTTTCCTGAAGGACACTTATAAAGTAGTTCGCCTCTCTAAAAATTAACTTAATCCTACATAAATATAAATTATGTTAGTACTGAGAAACCAATTATCTCGTTCTCGAAAAATATAATGCTTTAGCAAGCGAATATAATCGGTAGTACTTGAAAATTGTTATTGCTCTTGAAGATTGAAAACACAGTTCCCTCTGAACATAATGTTCTGCTCAAGTGGGGAAAATAAACAAAGTGCACTGGGTAATGCTGAAATAATTGTTGTAGAATTTTTAAAGGTTCGTTTTATTGTATCGCCGTAACATACAAATTAAAACACATTTAATATCTCCTCAGCTCATTGCTTTTAAAACACCTTGTTGTTACACAACACAATTTTTCCATTTGAGGAAGAAATCAAGCTTGAAATATCGTAATGGTGTGAATACTCTGGCAAAGAAATATAGTGAGTACCGAAATAATTTTATAAATGTTATATAAAAATAATTATAAGAGTTGCTGAGCTTCAAATTTATTTCGCTTGAGCTGTTTATGACAAACACGTAGGACTTGTGTAGCTTGCAAATACGTGTGCACATGTAACACAGAAATATATTTTAAAATATATATGTGATATATTGTACAGTTTCATCAAGAGCGAGATTTCCGCTACGATTTTTATTCTCTGAAGAAACATTCAACTTTTCAGTATCACAAAATCAATAACTGAGTTCAATTAAAAAAAAAANCGATTTTTATTCTCTGAAGAAACATTCAACTTTTCAGTATCACAAAATCAATAACTGAGTTCAATTAAAAAAAAAATTACACACAGAGTCAAAATTTATAGACTGACTGGATATTCGCTAACAACCTGTTAATTATGCCTTATTTTTGCGTCGAGACTAATAACACGAAGCTAAACAGTTTTCTAAGAGAAAATCTNTAATTATGCCTTATTTTTGCGTCGAGACTAATAACACGAAGCTAAACAGTTTTCTAAGAGAAAATCAGGGAAATAATATTATCGTTACTCGACTCTAAGTAATAAAATTGCTTCTCACGGTAATGTCCATATTATTTGAAGTATTTTCTCTGTTAAATAGGGGCACTTAAAGACATGCTTTGATTCTTATTGGTTATTAATTTTTCTCATTCATATCCGTCACCTCACGAAAAATTTAATATTGCCATGAACGTAAACGTTATATTGGTTTGTCCGTTGAACAAATCTATACATTTAGAAACATATATCAGTATGTACTATGTCGATACCTACTGTGAAATAGAAACAATAGAGTTAATATATTTTGTAAAGTATCTTTAACATTAAGTTGTTAAAATATTTTAAAAAATTATACAAATTTTCACGATTTACTGTTTTGTTTACTGCATACATGCTTGTGTTTGGTTTAAACTATATGCAATTATGGACAGACAATTTTTCAAATCTTGAATTTAATAGTGAACGGAGAAAAATATTTTGTACAGAGGTCTCCCTGCAAAATTATTTTGTATGTACTACCAAATAAATTATTACTGGCCACAGAAATTTAGTAGTGACAAGTAAATAATTTAGTGTTCACCACAAATTTGATTTGGCAAGGTGAATACAAACAAAATATTTTGTGGTTGCCACAAACTATTTTTTTTTCAATGTGCCTAATTAACATAAAAATACGATCCGCCTACTGGTGAAGCAAATTGTATAAAGTTGTGCATGCTCGTCAGTGCGGTACGACATTTATAAAACAGAGAATTAAAAGTGATCCAAGTCCTACATCTACAAACACAGGTTTTTCTCTTTAATTTCTGTACATACATACTCTCAAGAATTGGTGGGAAAATTTCTTATTACTAGTTACCAAGAGGAATTCACGTTACTTGTGACCGAAAAAAAAAACTAAGTAAACTACCAAGAAGTAAGAAAATATTAATTTTAGCTGTTTTTTTTTTTTTTTTTTTCCCCCTCTTTTCGTGACTTGGGTGGATGAAAATTTCTCTGGACGGAAAACTGTAATTCAGGCAAGAGATAATAAGATTTGGCTTTTGAAAAGTCTTGAAGTGTTTTCAGAGACTCTATTTATATTTGAAATAGCTGGTTTTTACGCTGGATTTATTATCCCATCAAGTAAATGCATAGCTCCTGAGTCCCACAGGAAACATAAGCATAATTTTCTCGGTACACGTGATCTTATTTTTATTACAGTTTTTATGGGGAAAAAAAAATTCACCACGACAGACATCTGTATAATGGAAAAATTCAAGAACTGAGAACTGAATGTTAAATGAGTTACACGCTAACAGAGAGAAGAAAAATAAAATGATGGCTGCAAACAATTCATAAAAAAATAGTCTCACACTAATTCGCGCGAAGTGTTTTAAGACAGTGTGAAACGATGCCCACTAACTACACCCTGTATGCTGCCAGACGTCTTTGCATGTAGGTTAGCTCATCTCTTCCAGAAAATCGTCATTAGTCCTTATAAATAATACTGTTCGCATTAAAGTGAGCACGTTTGAAATCAAACGTTGCCCTTGAACAGCATATATTATTTTTTTATGTAGAATTCTCGGTGCTATAAAGGATGGATGGAGGAGGCAACGTTGTTAATTTAGAAATAATATGATTAAATAGGAAGTCGTTAGATCTCGCATGTTAAAGGACATGGCAGATACCGAAAGTGGAAGTCATAGCTTGAGATGTGCTTTCACAGTTGTGGACAGAGACCAAGTGCAAGGCGACCTCTTGATATTAGTCTGCTTGCAACCGACTGATATAATTATTCGCGGTTACTTCACACTTTTTGATCTCTAAAGTTATGCCAATAATTGCTGTCCTGGCAAAAAAAATTACAAGGGATTCAGTATTAAACTTCTTTTGACCTGTGAATCCGTAATGGGAATGCTGGGTAGAGAGACTATACAAACTACTCAGAAATGAACCACTAGTCACAATGTGTAAAAGCTTTACTTGTCTTTAGAACTTTGAAAATAATATACGTACATACTGGGTTTTTAAATGTATTGCTCTTCCTATGACAGACAGCCAGCTTATATATGTGTACATTAAACAATATAAATTTTTAGAAAAAGAAAAGCACTAATTTTTATGGAAACCAATGTTAACAAAAAAAAAAACATCCTCACTATTCGATCACCCAGTTTTGACGTTTGTCCCTTGGAATTCATGAGGCAAATACAAAAGTCAGTCGGCTTCATCTGCAGTATACAACAGCACGCTGACTCCCAGTTAAGGATCGGCCTCATCATTTCGAACTTATAGTAATTTCTGTCAATGTAGTATTATAGAAAATTTACATTTTATGAGTTGTATAATATTTTTGAGCGTAATTTTAATTGTGTCTCTCTGCTTGTTGTAAAAAAAGTCGAGAAAACATCGAAACGTTGCGGTTTTCCAGGTATTGTTTGTACACTGAAAAGCAGAAAAAAACGGGTATAGGCGTGCGTATGCAAATAACAGAGGTATGGAACCAATCAGAATAATGCGATGCGGTCGGCAGCGTCTATATAAGACAACAAGCGTCTGACAAAGTTGCTAGATCGGTTACTGCTGCTACAATGGCAGGTTATCAAGATTTAAGTGAGTTTGAACGTGGTGTTATAGTCGGCGCACGAGAGATGGGACATAGCATCTCCGAGGTAGCGATAACATTTGGATGTTCGCGTACGACCATTTCACGAGTGTACCGTGAATATCTGAAATCCGGTAAAACATCAAATATTCGACATCGCTGCGGCCGGAAAAATATCGGGAACGAACGGGACAAACGACGACTGACGAGAGTCATGAAACGTGACAGACGTGCCACCCTTTCTCAAATTGACGCAGATTTCAATGCTGGGGCATCAACAAGTGCCAGTGTGCGAACTATTCAACGGACCATCGTTGATATGGGCTTTCGGAGCCGAAGGCCCACTCGTGTACCGTTGTTGACTGCACGACACAAAGCTTTACGCCTCGCCTGGGCCCGCCAACACAGCCATTTGACTGTTGATGACTGGAAACACGTTGCCTGGTCTGACGAGTCTCGTTTCCAATTGTATCGGGCGGATGGACGTGTACGGGTATAGTGACACACTCATGAATCCATGGACTCTACATGTCAACAGGGGACTGTTGAAGCTGGTGGAGGCTCTGTCATGGTATGGAGCGTATGCAGTTGGCGTGAAATGGAACTCCTGATACGTCTAGATACGACTCTGTCAGGTGACAGATACGTAAGCATCCTGTCTGATCACCTGCACCCATTCATGTCCATTGTGCATTTTGACGGACGTGGACAATTCCAGCAGGACAATGCGACACCACACACGTCAAGAGTTGCTACCGAGTGGCTCCAGTAACACTCTTCTAACTTTAGACACTTCCATTGGCCACCTAAATCACCAGACATGAACATTATTGAGCATATCTGGGATGCCTTGCAATGTGCTGTTCAGAAGAGATCTCCATCGCCTCGCACTCCTATGGATTTGTGGACTGCCCTGCAGGATTCATGGTGTGATTTGCCTCCTGCATACCTCCATACATTAGATTAGTCCATGCCACGTCGTCTTGCGACACTTTCGCGTGCTCGCGGGGGCCCTAAACGATATTAGGCAGGTGTGCCAGTTTTTATGGGCTCTTCAGTGTTTATTATTATTATTATTACCACTTTGGTTTCAAATTAGTTGGTTGTGGTGACAATTAATTTTGATAATTTTTAAATAAAGATTAGTAAATGGAAGTGGACATTAATTTCTTTATGTCGCGAGTTTACTGATTAAGGGGCAATTAAGAGGTTATTGCTATTGTTATTGTTATTACTCATTTGGTCCGTAGGCGGTATCAAGTATTACTATTGTTATTGTTAATTTGGTACTTAGAGAGTAGTAAGTATTGAAATGTGTAAATCTCGTAAAATTTAAGAAAAATTGTCCTGATTGGCTCTTGTATCGCCATTGATGATTGGATGAGTAGTGTGGCATGGTTGGATGACAGCCATTCAGAATGCAAGTAGCAGGGTTTTCAAAATTACCCAATTCACGGTGAACAGTATACAAAAAGTATTATTCCACAATATACAACAAATGTAGGTCGTGCAGACTTGAATTGTATCTTATTCTAGACAGAGTTATATGTACACACAACAATCATAAATTTAGAAATATTGGGACTGTATTCTTACATTTAGTTTACTGTTGATAAATTAGCGTTTTTTGTGCTGTATTTTTTCAGAAGGCACCTCTAAATTTTTGAATAAAGATCTTTTAAAATCATATATAAAAATAAAATCTTCATATGAATATTTGTCTAAGAAGTTAACCTACATTCCACAGCTAAGGATGAATTCAAATGATGAAGCAAAGAAAACAAATGCGAGTATGAGAAGGTAGGTTTTTAAATTATGGAATTTAAGTAAAACAAAGTGTCCTTGAGTATCAAAACATAAATTCGATAGCAAAATAGAAATATAATAAAGGGCATTGATAGAATTTTTTAATTTTTGTAATTTTTTTAACCTGTGTTTTAATTATAATTAACCTATTAACGATTACGTTAATTGGAATAGAAAATTTGTGTTTACGTATACGCTAAACATTTTGTATGCATATTACACGTGAATTAATACTAGATACTTTACAAGCAATAACTTCGATCCTTCAGTTGAAAATACCAAATACTTTTTCCAGGTCCGGATGCAGTTCATTCCGCTGAAAATAGACGGGGAAATAAAATATCCGCCTGCGGTACAACGAAACACAGTGGTTGCACATAGAACATCCTCGCACCCTACGCCATTGTTAGAAACACAATACCAGTTATTCGCTCAACAAAAACTTCAATTTCACGAGTGTGGGTCGCCGGACGTTATGAAACGAGAGAAAACTTTTTGTTTTACAAGGACTTCACGTCTTTTTTTTAATTAGTTCGTTGAGAAATTAATACTACAAGGAATCGTATTTCCCGAAAAACTTCGAATGATAATTGAACGTACAAATTTCTCTCTATTGTGTGGGCGTGAATATTTTAAAAAAGCCATAATTAATTTTAATTTCAAAAAATGTCTACTTTTGAGGTCTTCATATATGCGAATATATGTATACGTTGAGATAAAAAAATTTTTTCTTGTGATTTCAACATTTTGTATTTCTCGTCGATATTACGGACACTAAAACTAAAAAAACGCTACCTATAAATTCCGCCCACTTACCACCCTCCAATCTTTGTACCTCGTCGATTGCCAACTGCAAAAAATGAAAGGTGGTAAGCGGCGACAAAATTTTATAGCCTCTTTCGTTCTCATCTTTCTGTGTAGTTGGTAATGTGTAATTTATTCAGAGTCAACGTCTCCGCTTTTAAGTTGAAAGGATAACTGGAGACGGGAGGCCTTATGCACTGAATTAAACTTAAAGTTAAATAAAATCATTCTAAAAAGTCCTTACTCTGCCCGTTTTTGTATTCCGGATGTTTCTAATACGGGTCTCGTTGTAAGGAATATTGTTTATTATAGTTTTTAAAAAACCCACGGGATATTTCGATGTAAAAAGTTTTCCTGGGTAGAGTTGAAGAGTCGATATTATGTTGCCAGTTAATACATTTGGCTATTGGAGCATAAATGTGGTCGTTGAAACCCGTCGAAGTCAGCAAAAATCGCTGTAAGTAACCGTTTGTTTACGATATTCATCCTCCTGTAAAACAGTGTTATAAACTACAGCTGCAATGCTGCTTCCTTTCTGGACAGATTGCGGTACTAAAACCCCATTGCCACTGGTTACAAGTACGAGGAAACGGAACACAGACGTGGCTCGTGTTGGCTGTTTCCCTTCGCCGTCGCGACGCTTTCTTAAGGGCAAGCGTGACCTTGAGCCGCTAACATTTCATAAGCAACGTACGCGCCTTAACGACGTCGGAGATAGATATCGCCTACTGACGCGGAACTCATGATTGACTCTCAGTTTCCAAAGGGTTTTTTTTTTCATCCTCTCAGGGAGGGGCGGTAATTTTTCTTAAGGGAAATACTGACGTGGTTGGTGTAGGGTTTATCTCGAACGACTCCTGCCCCCCCCCTTCCTCATACTCTTAATTTCAGTGCTCTTTCCTCACGTCATATACTCCTCAGGCTTCCAAAAAACACAGTAAAAATAGTAAAACAATTTTTGTACTCTCTGCAGACGTATCTTTGTAAACTACTTGGCCAAAAATTTTCTTGTAATTCTACAACTTAAATGGTGTATCTTTACATTACATCGTTTTACGAAACGCAAAATATTATAGACGTACCTCAATGTCGATAACTAACTCAGTCCACGGTAATTGCTTGCCACAATCCAACGTAAGTTTTGCAAACGTAAGTTTTGCACATTCCGCATTGACGTTTCGTAAACGATGCTATAATTTACGTGTAGTATTACAAACATTATTATGGCAATCAGTGTCGAAGAATTCTTTGTGGAAATACAGAGATTTTACACTGTGCTTCCCTCGCTAGGTCCCAGCCTTCTTGCACATTAGCAATACCTCGTGTTGAAGACGTGTGATGTCGTAATTATAAATCAAAGTAACAAATGGCCGACAAATGACTTTACATTATCGACTTTCCGAGTACTACTGGTGACCTATTTCGTCATCTCAGCACCAAATTCTCCCAACATTTTTATTGTGGTTTTAATACCTGCCTACAGTGATGGCACCACACAAGAAGTCTGAGGCCATAACATTCTGAATTATTTTTTATCAAAAGCGGAAAAGTCAAAACACCCACTCAAACTCGCTGAAACGAAATATCTTGGCAACTCGCCGAACCTGGGTCATCTAAGAGCACGCAGATATTTTTCCCAAACATATGATACCCATTTAAGATTTGCAAATTAAATTTTCTTTAAGCGTGCGCAATGAACGCTACCAATCCTCAAAAATTAAATGGGTTATACAGGAATTTAAAACCGTTGTGAAGAAATACCGAAAAAATTATTCTTAAAATAATTTTTGTAAATTAACGATACTGGCGAGTTGTAAGCTGTTTATTTTTGACGCAGTAGAATATTGTGGAAGTAAATTCCGGAATAAATTATCCGGAAAATGAAGAACTAATACGAATTTTATTTACTTCTCGGGTATCACCCGTCCCCCCCCCTTCTTCCCGGCGATTCACCGTACTCTCTTCGCTTCACCCTCATCAGGTCTAAAGACCCCGATGTTAAGAGCCACCTAAATCTCTGCACTCAAAGTTTTTATTTCCAGATGGAATCGTCTTTCTAACAAACCCTGAGTAAGTCCTGCACATAAATAGTTTCTGTAATCTAACCTTTCACCAAGACATGTAATAATATTGTTATCGCTGGAATTTTTAACATATTACCTTAATGTGCAATACTCGTAAAGGCTGTTCGCGGTAAACTGAGCACTTTTGGAAGCCCTGCTCAAGATAGAGTTGTGCGCACATTGCGTATTATTCCACAATATAGAAAATTAACATTGCCATGCGCCCGATCACTTTATTCATGCGCCGGGCAAGTGCAATTGTGAAATTATTACAAAAGTACATATTTTAACAAATTTGCTAATTCTTATACTTAATACCATTAAAAAAATACAGAGAACAAAATAAATAATTCCAGTATTCACAAATGTTTACCAAACGCGTTTAGTTCAATGTTAAAATATGGAACTTCTTTCCCTCCCATCGTTACCAACTTAACTGGGGTCGTGAGACTCAGTGTACCCATTGGAATATATGCAGGTTCGGGCAGTGACATGTTTCAAAGGTTTTTTTTCCTTCAAAAGTGCTCAATTAATCGTGAACAGCTTATAACGGTGATGGGGTCATCGCGAGGCAGGAAATATATTGTACCGTCACGTTGGTAACACAGAAATACACCTTGCGTGCGAACAACCACACGTCTGCCCTTCCTGTGGGTTCGGCGTTACCGGCTCGCACAGGGACCTCCCCGGAGGGCCTGCGAGGCCATCTGCGCTGGAGATATTGGTTTTCGTACGCTGGAGAACGATCCCGGAGCGGCCTGCTGTTGCTCGGAGGCCCCGCGTCGTAATCAGCCGACAGGGTAACGGATGACTGCGGCCTGCTCTCTTCAGCGCCGGTGATGGATGACGAGCTGCGAGGTCGCCACCACAAGATGAAGCAGTTGTTCCGACACGAGATACGCCTCCGCAAGCTGTCGAAGTGGGCGGACTCCATCAGATGGATTAAGCTGGCTCGCTTATATTGCATTTTCCCTTAAATAAAACCCAGAAGAAAAAACGTTCCGTATCACTACCTGAGCTGACGACTGGTTCACCAGTCTTCATCATAACTGAAATGCTAATTCACAAGAAATTAGTAGTATACTGATTACTGATTCAACCGTAGACTAAAGATAAGGTATACCAATCTCGCTGGCTGCGCACAACCAATCTCCATGACCCAAAATTGAACGGCTTTTCTGCCAACACGTCTAGCGAAAACGGCATGGTATTGTATTTTAGGTTAGAAAACTAATTTGTGAACAAATGTTTTGAGATGTATGTATACTTCCTCTAACTAATTTGTAATGCAGCTTGATTTAATTCGAAATTGTAAAAGTGTATTATTCACATAATAGGGCTTTGTCACTTAAAAATTAAGATATAAACGAACACGTTCATCACTGTTGACCATGTGACTTTGACAGTTGTGTTGCTTTGGGGTAGGTCAATGTTGGGTACATGCGCACAAGACGAATAAGCGGTATACCTCATCTTTAGTCTATTGATCTAATAGTCATTAGCTTAGTGACTGATATTTAGAGACAAGTATTTCACTAATTGCTATCCCTGATTCCGGTTTAGAATGCATTTCACTGATGCAAGAACACAAAAATTTAAAACCGTGGGAATTTTTTGTTTTTACCTACGCAGAAAGAAAATAAAATTGCCACTAAAACTATTGACTGTGTTTCAGAAACGAGAGATGGCTTTAGCCAGTTTACTATCGTATGGAGCTGGACTCAACTTTATTTAACTGCAACATATTCGTCCTGGATCGCTCTGAAGCTTGGACAAACACTTAACAGTGTATATTTCACGGGTCAGGTGCTGTAAAATATGTTATGAAACCGTTGTGTCTATTTATAAAAGTTACGAAATAAAACGACACCTTTCACTTTTTACACTCAGCAAGGATTTTGCACAACGCAGCACAGTAATAAGGTCTTACATTGATGTCAGAAATGATTTGTGTGCACTCTTGTCGCTTTTGACTGGTGATCCGTCGAGGTTGTGTACAAGTGTGTGCTCGTGTTTTGTAGATATGTTAGTGTTTTGTATGCGTGTGTTTGCCCCTGTTTTAAAAATGCATGTTTAAATGTGAATCAGTTAATGCGAGTGTTCTGAATTGTGTGTGTATAAAACAGAGAACGTATTTCTTATTCTTTTAGGAATTATTCACTGAATCAATTTTAAGAATTATCACAATTAATTTTACTGTCAAGTGATAATTCATGAACTTATATAGTACATTGAAAGAACAATTTTGTAATTTAACCCCTTAACGTACCCATTAATTTTTTTTTTAAGTGTCTCAAAAGAAGAAATTGTTGGTGACAGAAGTACTTAAAAATGCATAACACTTTGAAACCAGTGGAAAGGGTTTCGGTAGATCCATTGCACAATAAACAACCAGTCATTAAATATTCTNCGCGCGCGCAGCACTACGTTGTCACGTAAAATCTTCGCCCGTAAAACCGACTTTACAGGCAACCATTTTTTTAAGTGTCACAAAAGAAGAAATTGTTGGTGACAGAAGTACTTAAAAATGCATAACACTTTGAAACCAGTGGAAAGGGTTTCGGTAGATCCATTGCACAATAAACAACCAATCATTAAATATTCGATGTGCCAGCTACAGCCAATAACATCACGTAGGAAAAGGCAACGCCCGCAATAGCGCCTTCCTTCTGGACCTGTACAGCACCAGCCATGATTTCACCTTTTCTGCAACAAGTTGAACGTGAACGAGTTTATCCGGGATTATATGTAAAGGGGCTGAGTGCGACATGTGGATATGATTGGTGAAATGCGGGTAAGTGGAAGATAATGCATATTGCCTTTACTTCGCCAAGATATTAATAAAGAAGTTATCTAAACCAAACTAAGAAGGTAATTCCCTCGCGCAGGTTGGCAACGTTATAACAAGCAAGCTGCCCTGCGTAGTGGGGTGACGCATCGCTAGGGGCAGTGATATTTCAAGAAAAGAATTGGAGGCAAGATACAGTCCAAAGCACTGTGGGGACGTCCAGCTTCTTTGATTGGCTAGAAAATGTTCTGGCTCATGTTAACCGTTTGCGCACGAATCACGAAGGTTCAGTGTCGGAGTTACTTAGTCCTGAGTGGCTTGGTCAAAGACGGACATTGCACCAGCAGCCAATGGAGGTACGACAACAGCTGAGGTATGCATATAGTATTGAAGTCTACTGTGTGCTCCGATTTTTACGCAAAAAGTCACTGGCCCTACGTATCGCCGTTAAGATGACCTTCGGTCTCTTACAGAGGACCCAAATACTAGCTTCTTAAGATGTATGTACGAATGAAGATAATAAGTGTCTTTAAATACAGACGTGAAAAACTTGTAGTCATAATAATAGAATAGATTGTTTCTGTTTTCATCTCGAATTAACTCTGGAAATTTTACCTTCAGAATATTAAAACTGTAAAAGTAACAATTTTTTTTTTTTTTTTTTTTCGATTTAACATAACGCCACGATATTGTAGAATAAAATCTTAGACGGTGAATATTCTTTTGATACGGTTCACGATTATTAATTCACACTTAAACACCCCGAATATACTCGTTCATGTTTGACATGTTGTAGAACAGGAGTAATCATTGTCGGTGCATTACTTTACCTGGGCAATGCCATTGGTTACTGCTGACACACAAACTATTTCATTAATTATTATTTCTTTTGTAGTTGATGCATTGAAAACCTTTCCGCGAGTTCCAACATGTCAGTTATTGTAAGGAAATCGTAAGTACGTATCACACAAATTAATTATTTTGCAACACCTGAAAGAGAAAATTATTGCGTACGCAAACGGGCTAACTGCAATTTGCTGGAATATCAATTACAGGTACGGAATTCCACTTTAAAACAACGTAACCTTACATCATCGGTATATTTCACACACGTCAACGGATCACTCGTGGTTCAAACACGGATCTGTCGGCGAGATGTAAACTCCTCAGTAACGTGGAGCGAGCGAGGTCAAGGTCAAAGCAGATGGTCCGGAAGTCAACGGTTGCAAGGAGAAGAGAGGACTTTCAGAAGAGTTCGTAGATCGGGCGCGTTGACCACCGACCGCAGATCTGGCAGGAACAGGAATAAGTCCCGGGACGTTGCAATCGATCCTGAGCCCGGAGCGCTGGAAGAAGTGTCTAAGCCCAGAGGAACAGAAGTCCTGGAGTGGCCACGTTCCGGAAATAGACTAAAAAAAATGAGGGAGACTGTTTCTTGTCTTTTGCGCAAGTTCCCTACGTTGACTCGCCTATCGTCACGGAACTGTCAAAATCACGTCATCAGACAGTGACCAAAACCAATTTGTTTATTTATTTTTTCCAACTGATCCGTAGCGTTTTTTATAATGAGTATTGTTCATTACTTGAGCTAATTACAATTACAGCCAAATGGAACAGGATTCAGGATTCTGACTCTCGGGGCCATGGCCGCCATCTAGAATGACGTCTCACCGCTATAGTGGATGACGTAATACGAACCTTGATCTCTAAACGCCGCCATTTTATTTCTAACATGCCATTTTGTTTCCAGTCCCCATTTTGTTCTTGCATTTCATTTGCTTGCGACCTTCAACTATGTTTTCGGTCGTGTCCGCTAAGCAGCGCTGGTGTCGACCACCTTTGTTTTTCGGTCGGGGTATTTTAAATCGAACTGTTGATGGGCACATAAGTAATTATTATTTCCATCAAATCTGTTTTAACTTCCAATCGAAATGACGTTTTATAAAACTATTGCAGTACAATGTTGGAACATTAAGATTGGTCACTGTGATACTGGCAAATGCTTTTTCCAGGGACGGTTTCTCTGCGGGACGCTAAAGCACCCCTTTCCTTTTTCCAGTTTGAATCCTATCATGAAACATTGTTATTTTTTATACTGTTGGGAACTTATTTTACCTGGCCATATTAATTCCAGCAAGAAAATGTTTATAGTTTAGGTAATAGCAGTCGATGTTTTTGAAACAGCATGTACTTCGGTTCAGCCAGTAGAGTGACCATCCGCCCTCCTCCGCATTAGGAGTACTGGCTCTCTTTGTTAATGGCCATGACGTGATTCTTGTCGGGTGGGATCGCAGTCGCACAGTTGGTAAGACAGGACAAGTAAATATTGTGAAAACTTCTGCTTGGTTGTAAACTTTACGCTCAGAATTGAGAATAAATTCGAATGGCTGCACTCTCCAGCCTTGTGAGTGCCGAGCTGCTACTGTTCCTTTCCCGAAATTATTCTGCTGTTCTAAATGGAAATTTGTAAATAGTTCGTTGTTAATTGAACACTGTAGTAAGACTTTTTTTGGTCCTTCTTTTGTCTCATTATGTATTCTTCCGCCTCGTATAAAACTTATCACTCCTGCTGACTACGGACTAGTTAACGCAATTTGCAGCTCTAATCAGTACGAAACAAACAGAAGAAAGCAATGGTCAAAGTGTCACACAATGTTATGTACCATTTAAGAAACTGCCTTTTTTCATTCTTGTACGACGCACGAGTTTGTGCATGTAAGTACTTCAACCAGCATTTACATAAATCGCTAAAGAAAAATATCACAGTGTGCAAATTTCCGAAATATGAAGTGAAAAACGGAATTAGAGCCCCTTAATACATTTTGATAGGACTTCATTCGTTGAATTTTTGTTAAAAAAAATCATCACATTCTGCATAAGTTGATACGATGAACGGTTTTCGAATAAAAAACTGCCTTTTCCGAAATAATAACATACAAAAACCACAAAATCAGTGCATATGCAAAATTAGTCTTTTAAAATTTATAAAATATTAATATAAATAACTCCGCATTAATAAGTTTACAAGAAAAAATAATTCTCATCGAATTTCACCTTTTTGAAAGTCCCTGTAAAGTAATTTTGTTAAAAAAAATCTTTTGAATTCAAGATAAGAAAATGTAGATAGCAAAGGGTTGTATCTGTTAAATTTAAGGAAATTATTCTGGCATAAATATTTTTTTTTGTAGTTCACGGGACTACCATTAAAAATATATTGCGAATAAATATACCCTCATCAACATACATTAAGTAGTTAAAATTCGGTTCTTAATTTTGTTTCGGGAATTAGCGTAGTGCGGAACCTTTCCATCGCTCTTGATATAAGGCCGTTTTCAGAAGGTTAATTTCATATAATTAAAGGTAACCCAGTATTGGTCGTCTCTTAAGAAACTGTATTTGTTAAGCCGGCCTTTTAAAAGGCCCATTCGGTATTAAAGTAGGTCCACATGCCGTTAAACCAAACAGGCGGTACAAAGCCTTACAAAAGGTGACTTTTTTTTTATTAGAAACTACGAACTTTCTGTTGTATCGTGTGTTAAAGTATAACACTTAAGATACCGCCCACGTACATCAATAACTGCCCGTTTTTCTTTTGTTCCCAATGCATTTCCCGAGGGTGTAAAAATGGCTCATTCGTGTATTTCCGTGATGGTGTTGAGATGTAATATACTGTTGCCTTTTCTTTTTCTGCATCAGCGCGAGTGTAAAAACGCGCAGCAATTCAGTGCCTTGTGCTTAGGAGCGAGTAGACCATTGATGCGCTTGCCTGTGGCGCCCTTACAGGCCCTTGCTTCTCTACACTTAATAAAGAAAATAATTCCACATAGACGCGGCTCTTAAGCTCTTCTGAGACGGCGTAGTTAGCTTCGTCTGCTCCTGAAGAATGTCTTATGTTCACTGTACTCGTGGTCACTGTCCTCTAGCAACACAAGCAAGTGGTGTTTCCGGCTGAAAAATTTACGTCGGCAATAGTTAAAAATCGCTATACGTAGATGATATTGGGGGAAGCAAGTGTGAATGCTGAACGAAATTATATCTGATGAGTAAAGATTGAACAATAAATGGATAGGACGGTTTTTATCAGCGGCGGAATGAAGACAGAGAGAGATAGACAGAGAGAGATAGACAGAGAGAGATAGATAGAGAGAGAAAGAGAGGGAGAGAAAGAGAGAGAGAGAGAGAAGGCGACTATTTCAGCTAGAGGAATACCTCAACACTTTAACAGTATCTGCCCCATTTCCGAGAGTCTAAAGTTATGCGGACATCTTAACGGTCAAAAATTTCAGAATGTCGCCGAGAACGTACAAAATAACTCTCTCTTTTCTCGCTATTTTGCTGTTTTTGCTTTGCCGTACTTTTTCAGGCCCTTTGGTACTTTCATATTACTAGAGCAAGAATGTTGTATTTAAAATTTGAAAGTTCTTGACCTAAATCCTAACCATTCAATTAGTTTTCATAGAGTCCTGTGATACACATCTTGATCGATAACTCTGCCGAAGAACTTTGCGAGGTTGTTTATGCAAAAAGTTCGGCAGACGTTTTCTTTACAGCCTACGGTCGGAAACCACCCCCCAAGTGTGACAAACACCTAAAAGTGTGACGTTGAAAAACAACTTACGTTGAAGAAATAATTTTACGAAGCCAATAAATTTTTTGCACATCAGTAAATTAGATGGCAACATACAAGCTGCAAACTTCAACCCCTAGGTTAGTAACAGTTGGGTTTTGTCGCTTTCGTATCATAAAAAATATATCGTGACCATGCAAGGAAAGTGACTACGTACACTTTCAGAAAACACTATGAAAAAATTGCAATTCATGTACTAAAGTCTCCCTCTTTCTATCCAAAACTATCTTAGGTTAGCGTCAGTTTAAACTACAGAAACACTTATTCAACTGGTATTATGGTTGGGAGATAACTTTGCAAAACAATGGGTGAAAACGCACCCTCCATTTAATAACAGCCGCCCGCAAACGCATTCACAGTTAACAATAGTATCTTCATTACACATAATTTCCGTCCAACTGAATGCAAACAACACAATTTCTTAACCTCTAAAACACTTTCCTGTAATTATTTAAAACGCATGTTAACGTTGGTTTTTGGGTAGGCTTACCACGGTGTCTTCAAGAATTTTTGATCAAACCTATGAAAAGTGTGTGACATGTCTGATTCTTTATTAAATGTATAATGTATGAAAAGAGTTTATAATTTTATTAACATAAATGTACGTCTTTTTAATTTAATTAATCTTTTGTTTATGTTGCCTGTAAGTTATATTATATTTATAATTAATATGAATATAAAAAAAAGCTGTGTTGGCAATGATTAGTAAGAAATAGTTCTCAAAACCCGCCGGGCGATGCCGCTGTCCGGCGGGTTTTCTCGGGGATCTCCCGTTTCCCCCCCACCCTTGCGTTCAAGCGCTGCGCTGTACTCAACTCACACTCCATGGCTCAAATCTCTACACTCCACTGCACTCGGGTTTGTTCGACGAGAATTCGGGCCCGGCCCGACCGTCTTCTCTGTGAGGGAAAAGGAGGAGGGTGGTTCCCCCTCCCTCAAACTCAGCCATCTGGCTTCTCCGTGCAGAGGCCCGCCCGACCCGCATTCCCAACCCCGCGCGAATGGCGTGCCTTGAAAGCCACCTGGCCAATAAAACATTCCTCCAGTTCTCCCCTACCCCCCTCTCCTACTAACCATACTGCCCTAAGCCTTTGCCAAGCCACTGGCATCCTCTAAACTCAGCGACTTGACTTTTTTCTTCACTTGGCCCGCCGGCTAGTGACATCGTTTAAATTGCCTTGCCGTGAACCTGAAATGCCTGGGAAAGGTTAAGGTTTGCATCATACGTTTCCTTAAGGAAATGCAAATAACTTACGTAAATTGCTAGGAGGGCGATATTTATTGGTTTCTGTTTAATGCCGGAGAAACATATTTTGTAAGGAAGTCGCCCTGTTATTTTTTTCATTAGTCACACAAAGTAATATTTAATAGTCTACAAAGTTACGTGGTAAAAGCTAAATAAATTTGTGCAGGCCAAAGAAAGTGGCAAAATTAATATAGGCTGTTTACGGTAAAGTGAGCACTTTTGAAAGCCCTCTCATTTGAAATAATAGTCAATAAATATATTTTATTTTAGCCTTAGAAGTTAACTTCAGAGTGCGGTGAAATATACACACTGTGATTGTTATTTACATGTCAATCTTTATTTAAAATGGTGGTTAAAGAATAAAAAACTGCTCAAAAGAAAAAGTAACGAGGGCCTCAAAAGCGCTCAAATTACCGTGAACAGCCTATTACAATAAAACATTCTGTGGCTTCCACAATAAATTCATTTCAGTGGGTAGGGTACATTTTTGCTCTGATTAATCAATTTTAATTACAGTTCTTAAGTTTGTAATGTAGGAAAACATTCACGATAACCTAAAATATCGACAGTCTTTCTCATTGCAGGTTATTTACATCTGTGATGGATTCTTATGATATATATTAGGCAGCCAATTTCTCCCTTGATTATTATTGGGAAGGTGGGGAGAAAGATAGAGAAATGTCATTAGGCCCGAATTCAGTGCGTTATGTCGGAGGTTAGAAACGAAACATTACTGACAGTCAGTTACCAATATCTCCTTTCTTCCATGTCGACTTTGTCATTTTTTCACTTTAAATACCCTGAATAAGTGACAACAAGGTGGTAATCCTTTCTCTCAGCACTGTAAAACATANTGGGGAGAAAGATAGAGAAATGTCATTAGGCCCGAATTCAGTGCGTTATGTCGGAGGTTAGAAACGAAACATTACTGCCTTGGGCTCTTCATATCATAATTGTTAACACTTAGTGCAAACGATGTATAATGGAAAACCTTAATTCTTTTTATATGCAGAGAAAATTTGCGTTTTTAGTATAATACACGTTTAGCCTAATCTGAAAGCTTTATATTTAGGATCTGTGCCGTAATTTGTATGGAGTTGGGATAGAAAAGGGATCGAGCTGATGACCTCCTGAATACTGTCAAACACACTACAACTCAGTGGTTACCAAAGGGTCCCAAATTACCAGAAGGTAATGCAAGTACAGTGGCGTGAGCGAGAGGTAGTTGTTGTTCGCCTCTCACAATACATCATTAACAATCATGTTTCCATCGCTGTTTGCATCTCGTAGTCTGCGGCACGCGATGCAACCAATACCGGCAGTCGTAATTGTATTTCAATATAGGCGTTGGTAGAAGTTTCTGACGGATTGGCCACGTAATAAGATTTCGCCTCTACAAATGATGACGTATTTTGTGGTTTGGTATTTCGTATTTTACATTCAGCAAATTGTAAAGTTCATATGAACTACGGCATCGCCGAACCACAGCCACACTTTCTTGACCGTCCAGAGTGTACACGACGTGAATGGGACATTCATTTGTTTACGGTAAACCTGGCACGCAAGTAATGTTGCAAACCTTCTAGTGGTAATCACATTAACTATTTTCTCAAAAAAACTATAAATTGTTAACTTATGGAAATTTCGCAGATTAATATTTTAAAACAACATGTTTGCTTGAACCTACATTCCATATTGATGCGTGGTTGTGACCGATGAACAAGCTAGTGGCTTCTGTATCCGAAATGAAAAGTAAAAATATCCCAAATGACAAGTAACAGATGGACCAGTAGGAAGATGGTTTTAAAAATACCTACACGTTCTTTCTCAATAAGAAATGCGGCATGGTGGAGAAAGCATTGCTCAGCTATTTTTTTGGCACAGTCCCGGGATATCAAGTCAAATACAAACGAGTTGTAGTTAAATAAATGGCCCGAAAAGGATAATGCGAAAGCGTCTGACAGGCGAAACTCGTTCACTTGTGCACTTGACGTCGCACAAGTGAATATTTCACACAACAGCACTTGCGCGGCGGAGTTTCACAATTTTTCGTGCGATATTTTGGCGGATTCGGATACGTTTCTTATACAAACAGCAATTTTTTACAATATCCAGTTCACCAAGACAATCGTAGTTACTTACTTTACAACAAAACTTCATTGCGTGTAATGTAATTGCTGTTATTTACGTAGGTAATATAAATGCTGTTACTTACGTATAGCTGCGCAAAGGGACAAAATATACGTACCATATGCCAGGCCGAATAACAGACTAAAAAAAAATTAAGTTTTATAAGCGTATTAGCTCTACAACAAAATTATCACCGGAGCATTTGAAATATGAACAAACTCTCACTACGGCGAGCAGAAGAAACGAGCTACTATTCTAAAAAGGACACCATCGTGGGAGACTGTAATGTTGTGTACAGGGGATGGACAAAATAATATGAACACCTGACATATACACAATATTTATTTATTAATAAGGTGTTGGGCCACCATTTGCTTTTAGAACAGCTGCAATTCTTTGCGGAATAGATTCATAGAGTGTCTGAGTAGTTTCCAACGGAATGTTGTCCCATTCTTTTACTAAAACATCCACCAATTGCTTCAATGATGTTGGAGATGGAAATCTGCCCCTCACTCTTCTCTGCTCTAAAACTCCCCATAACGGTTCAATTATGTTGAGGTCTGGCCAGGGAAGATGTTTGATGATATTCTGATGCTCCTCAAACCAAGACTGAACCTTTTTGGCTATGTGTATGGGCGCATTATCATCTTGGAATATGGCAGTGTTTGGCAGCAATATGCTATTCATAATAAGAACTTCATCATTGAGGATGTCGAGATATTCATTCGCAGTAATCCGGCCAGTGATGTGAATGAGAAGACCAGCTGAATACCACGATATAGCCGCCCAAATCATAACGGAACCTCCCCCATGCTTGACTGTAGGAAGCAGGCAGTCCGGATAGTAGGCTTCTTTTGGGGTTCTCCATACATAAACCTGGCCGTTTGTAGAAAACCATGTAAACGATGATTCATCGGACCATACCACATTCTTCCAATCATCAAGTGTCCAGGTTTTATGATCGTGGCACTACTTCTTTCGCAGCTTAGCGTTGGCTTCCGTTAAAAAGGTTTTGCAATTGCAGCCCTTCCATGAATGTTAGTTAGCTTTGTGGAACTCCCGCCGTACTGTTTTTGTCGAAACAGTATTACTCAAGTGAGTGTTGAGTTCTTCTGTCACTTTTGCCGCTGTAGTTTTATTTTGTCTGGCCACAATTATATGTAATGTTCGTCGGACTATGTCAGTTAACTTTGGGTTTCGCCCACTATTCCTCTTCGCCGATGAAGTTTTACCATGTTTTGTATGCTGCCATTACCGTTGATACTGTCGCTCGTGAAACGTTAAACAATTCAGTGGTTTTCGTCACAGACGCTCCCGCTAACCGAGCACCAACGATTTACCCTCTTTCGAAGTCTGAGAGATCACACATTTCACCGATCGCTTGTTTTAACAGTCGCGGAACAAAGCGTATAATACACTGAAATATAACCTACAAGACTTGGCACGCAAACTGTGCAATACATACGCATCGCATTATTTACACGGAAGCAGTGTTGCCAACATGCAACAAAATGTACTATATTGCATGGTGTTCATATTATTTTGTCCATCCCCTGTATTTCAGTTGTGGTAAACGTGAATATATACATTCACATTATCCTCTTAACTATACTTTCGCTGAGAAAGGAATTATTTTGAGCATGCAGAATTTGCATAGTGCTGCATGCACCTTTAATTGGTGATCTCATAAATATTTTATGAAAGGTTTTAGCACAGTTCACTGCAGTCGCATATAAATTTTTTTACAGATGTTCACATATTATTATTTTTAAGATCAGCCGTCTGAACACTAAATATTTTCTTTTCAGGCCATTCAACACGTCAAAAATTAATCATGTGTGATGTCTTGAAATCTTCATTACGGAATAGTTTTATTTGGGATTTATTTTCATTAGAGACGGTTTGTGAGCAAGTATAATATATATATTTTTTTCGAACGAAGAACGTCAGTTGCACTTCAACGAGGCTCATTAGCAAAGTAGGATGACATAGTAAGATACATTTTATTCCTTTCTCCTAATTTTATTTATCATCACCCTAAAATATAACCTGTCAAAACTACTCGATATCGGCGAGTTTGACTGCAAATATGTTGAAACTACACCTCAACTGGAATCATTAGAATTACGCTAATTGTTAATTTGCTGGAATTCACTGATTTAACAGCGATTTATACTGATTGCGAGTAAATCTTATTGGCCTATCACTAAATCCTCACCGCAGTATACTGGCCCACTTGTGGGTAACGGCACATTAAAATGAAGATAAAGTATGAACAATCCAACTGATTTAAATTACTAATCCACGTTTAGAGTGAAAATATTACGACTCCATGGGGATGTTTTTTTGTTATTTTATTTTAGACTTGACCCTACGTATAATGAGGAGGCACTGGAATTTAGGTTGTGTTTGATAATGCATGCGACACAAATTTATATGTTTTTAACGTGTATCTTTTCTAAAAATACGTTCTTGTTTACGGCGTCGTTCGCAGAATATCAGTCTGTGCTGACAGGAGCATTTCCCGGAGGAGACACATCGGGAACAGGAAATGTGATGGAATATGCGGTAAATGTGATTCGCCGGGAGGCGTCACCTGCCCCTGCGATCAAACGCATCCCTCCCTCGGAGCCTCTTGTGGTAGTTTGCATTCAACACTCTTGTTCGCCAAAATTCGGAACATGTTGGAGTTAAGAACGTACGTTTATTTTCGAATGCTGTATTTAATATGCACTGCATATCATACAGTTGATTTACGGTGAACTGAACATATTTACTCAACCACTGAAAATAAACTATAACAATGTTTCCTTGCATTTAAACCTAAGCACCGAGCTTGATATCTACAGTTATTTTACAAGCGAATTTTTAATATAATCTATGTTTTTACTACTTATATAAAATAGTGTTATAAATAGCTTGCAAGATATTTTTAGTACTTATACAAAGATTATAAATTGTCGTCTACAGTAACGTGTATGTTTTGTAAATACTTCGCATCATTTGTACGCTTTTGTACTCGTCTTTATTGCTATGCTGCTCTAAATACTAGGCTAAAAAAATTATAATCCACATTGTGAGGTGGAAATTAGGCGGCCTTTCGCTTGTAACGCTTGTAGGTAAAAGGTTTCTGTAAAAAACATGGTACACTGTAAAGAATTTCTGGTAAACTTCCTAAACTGTATTGGAAGTTTTTGACCTATAAATTTCATGGAAATATTACTATAGAAAATTGTAAACTTCCATACGCATTTGACTGTTTCCTGAGCAAATGTTGGAACGCTAACATGGATGCATGGGACAAAACGTTACCATATAAGCTTTCCCACTAGACATATACACTGATGTAGTAAATTTGCAAACAATTTCTTGGAGTGTACGGAATAACACAGTATTATGAGGAAAATATGTAAATCTATGACGAGGGAAACAGACGTACCGTGGAAAACTGCACCGGCCTTCGGGAAGCGCTCTTACTTTTCCTACGTGCAAAATTCTAAAACGGATGCAACACGAATCTTGTTGGTGAACGGCACGGCACGGTCACCGAGGCTCAACACTGTGTGGAGATGATTTGTGTACTCGCTCCTTGTTTCTAAAATCTGCTCTCTTTACCTAAACACAGAATTAAACTATGATTGAATTGGTTCTTTAGGAAAAGGCACTTTGGCCTCAATAACCCACATCCAAATTTCATCGGCGTCCCACTGGTACTAAATCTTTTATTTGAACACGTCCCACTCACGTTTTTAATGAATGGAGAATAAGGAAATCTAACGGCCAGGGCGAAAGAGAACATTTCTTTTCGGTATTTGAAATGCACATTTGTACTACCGTTGATGCGTGGGGCCTGCCACTTTCGTGCTGAAATATTGCCCGTATAATGTTTTTCAATAACTGAAGCTCTACTAAACTTGAAAATTCGTCGTCGTAGTGGGTACTTCTCACTAAAGACTGTTAACAGTAAACTGAATACTTTTGAGAGCCCTACTTAAGATATACTTTTATGCGCGTCGTGTGTTCTTCCACCACGTGTAGAAATAACATTTCCATGGACATAATAACTTTATTCATGCCTCGGTCAAGCGTAACTGTGAAATTGTTAGAGTTGTAAATATTTTACAGATTTGCATGAATTAATAACAAGAAGTAAAAAAAAATCTAAAACAATTTTTTTCCAAATGTTTACATAACCTACTTTCACTTTGTCGTTGCCAACTTTACTGTGCATATGTCAGTCGGTATACCGGTTGAAATATATGCAGGTAGGGACAGTGATATTTCTCATACGTTGTTTTACAAAGTGTTTAGTTAACCTCTATTGATATTATCACTCAGCAGAGAAATTTTTCTGTGATATCCCGTGCCACGAAGATCGTACCGCTCGAGTAATTTCATTACTGACGTGTGTTTATTATTAATGGCGCCTGTGAAAGATCTCTGAGGAATGAGGATACGCCCATCATTTTCACCTTAACAGAAGCGTTAAAAAGAAAACAAATTATACCATTCGTAATGCCTCTCTCTTCGATGAAGAACTGCAGTTTGTCGTTGTTCAGTTGGTACGCCAAACGTATCCTCACAAGGCCGACGAGCAAGGAGTCTAAACTCTGTAGCAGACGGTGACGAAAGAGCAAGTGGTTCTTAAACTATCCTATACCATAGACCACTGTATGCAGACTGTCAGTCTGACCCGGATTACCTGAACCAACACTACTTCATTAAAGGTATTGCAGAGTGTTAGAATAGTTATTTAAAAACTCGTTAAAATGCATTATCGCCATAAAAGCTTATATAAAAATTTTGTTTTAGAAGTGCCGAAGGTATATTAATAAAAAGTACTCCTCTTTTTAAATCATATTTTAAATTACAAAAGGAATACCAATAACACAACACTAAACAAGTTAGAACAAATCCGAATTTCAAGATTTAAAGCTAGGCATCTTACGTCATCGGAAATACTTTCAGTGGTCTCCGGTACACAGTTTGACAACCACTGCATTACATGATGCGGTGCAGTTCGCCATTGCTACATTAACACCTGCGAATGTCCTCGTGAGCTGAACGCTGTGTTTCATTTTCCTGGCAACACAGAACCTTAATTTAACGTGGAAGTTGCCCATTATCGTATTGCGCTTTGCTCACTTCTTGAAATACAGAATCACCACGCCCAATTAAATATAAATCACCGAAAAATGCATTTAAATATTTCATACTAATTTCACAGCATCCGTCAATCTCTCTGATTTGCCTGCACATTTCTCTTGCATGAATCATAATATACTTAGGCACTGGTAAGCTAACCTACGAAAAAAAGGATTTTTTTGCGGATCAATCTCTAATTGTCTCTCTTCCTTCAATTAGTGAAGCTAACCAGGCTTTCAATGAAATGGACAAGACCTGGGATGGTACATAGCGAGGAACGACCCTGTTCTTCACCTGGAATGAGGATGGAAAACAGCTTGAAAAGTAGACCCTCAGTAGCGCTGGCTGAGAAACAACTTCGAGGCTTGTATGCTAAGCCACAATAATATGTATTAAATACTCATAGTGTTTTATTAAAATTGCTACCAGAAATGTACTCACAAATTTAATAATTAAAAATTTTATTAATATTTTATTAATTTTCTTTATCTTTTGGTACAATTTTGACAATTAAAAATAAGTCGTTAAAAGAAAGAAAATCTTAAAATATGTAATTGCCTAAAGTTTGGCAAACATTATTTAACGAAAAAAAAGGGTAAAGAATTTTAATTTGAATGATTAAGTTATAAAGCAACAGTGCGATACACGAGAATATTTTATTTAAAATAGAACAGAGTAAAAGTTAAAAGAAATATCTAAGTTAAAGTTCGGTATTCGGGGCAGGGTTTATATACATGTTATTGCTTAGAAATTAGCATTAATTAAGTAAGGAAACTTTCACTCTATTTATATGTTGAATTACCAGAAGGAAAAAAAAAACATAAAAATACAAAATCATGTTTTGATATACAAATCATGACAAAAATTTTTCTTTTCCCAATTAATCTGCTTTATTTTGCATTTACTCAAATTAACAAAATTATGTAAAATATGAATTTTTAAATTAACATGCACATTGAGGCCATTTAACTACAATAACAGTGTACGTCAGATGAAATTGCATACTAGCCAGGACCAAGTATGCCTATAAGACACGCGACTGGCTCAATGACTAATCACTACACTTCTACAACTGCGGTCACCAATTCAAGTCCTGTTACTAGCGGGTGGGGATGGTTCAGATCCAGATTCTCAAGTGGGGACTGAGGCGTGTGGTGTCGTGGGACAGGGGTTTCCTCAGGGTACTCCTTTTTCCTCACTTGTTCTCATTCCACCACTGCTCCACGCCCGTCGCGTCTCACCTCATTCATTCATCAGGCTAGTCACAACGACATGCATATCCGCAGACAGTCAGTTACCAATATCTCCTTTCTTCCATGTCGACTTTGTCATTTTTTCACTTTAAATACCCTCAATAAGTGACAACAAGGTGGTAATCCTTTCTCTCAGCACTGTAAAACATGTCTGTGCATCGGAGGTAATGGTTGACATTGTCTTATTGTATTCTTCGCGCTGTTTCCGGGTTGAAAAGCACTATANGTCTGTGCATCGGAGGTAATGGTTGACATTGTCTTATTGTATTCTTCGCGCTGTTTCCGGGTTGAAAAGCACTATATACTATAGGCACTAATATGCAAATTAGCCAGTAGGAAAGGGCACCATGTGACATCATGGTATCGGAGTAAATTGCCCCCCTGTAAATTTTAATATTTGTGATTTAGTGCCCTTTCCCTCCGATGCACAGAAATATACTCACAAAAACAAAAAAAACAAAAATGCTCCCCTAACGTGGTGCTATGTTTTTATGGACTTGAGTGTACTTCCTCTGTGTTTACTTTCCAGGAGTCTTGTGGACTCCGGATCGGTGTCGTCCACAGGTGGGGGTTTGCGAAAGGCGGCGTGTGTAGAGTAGAGGGAAATGGGTGGTTCTGTCCTTCCCTGCTTGGCCGGGGGGATGGGGGGGATGTAGAGGGAACGGTGGTCGAGACACGCGAGAGTGAAAGTTCGTGTGCCCAGGTGATTGCTTCTGTCCAGATGTTGACATAGCATCACCGCCCGGCTGAAGCCCGTCGGGTCGATATCTCCCATCTCTGCGAGTAGGGTCAGGGTTGTCTCCACGCCGTACCATCGGAGGTCAGTCACGACCGTAAAATAAAGAATAAGGTAGACCGATCTCGCTGGCTGCGCACCACCAATCTCCTTGCTCGGACATTGAACTACTTCTCTGCCAACACGTCTAGCGGAAACGGCATGCTTTGGATTTTAGGTTAGAAAACTGATTTGTAAACAAATGCTTAGATATGTATGTATATTTCCTCTTAACAATTTGAAATGCAATTTTATTAAATTTAAGTTGGTGAAAGTATTTTATTCATATAATAATTCTTGTCACTTAAAAATTAAGCTGTAAACAAACACGCTCATCACTGTTGACCATGTGACTTTGACAGTCGTGTTCTTTTGGGTAGGTCAATGTTGGGTACATGCGCAGAAGACGAATATGCGATCTAACACCTCTTTAGTGTATGGTCACGACACGGCGCCGAAAGTCGAAGGACATGTCCGACACAGCATCCAGGCGATAAATGCTCTCACACGTGTTGTCCTGTCTGTACATCCACTACTGCAATACTCCAGTTCATTTGTATCAACGAAATGTGGCTAAAATGTAGTTTCTAGATTTCCCAAGAAATACGTTTTTTTCTAACGAAAAACTAATATAAATTTATAATAACATCTTTATTTAATTTGATTTATTTAAAAACGATACTGTTTATATAAAAAAGTACGTATAAAAGTGGAACGAAGTAGATAGTTTTGGGCGGCTCTTTACATCAAGGTCTTGAGACCCGATGAGGGTGGAGTGAGGTGAGTATGGAGTGGCACCTGAATGCAAGGGCGGGAAAAATGGGAGATCTCCGAGAAAACCTACCGACCAGCGGCATCGTCCAGCATGATTCCCACATGCAAAAATCCTAGAGCGACCCCGCCGGGAATAGAACCCGGTTCGCCTCGGTGTATAAAAGTGGAGTTATTGTTATATTCTTATTACCAAAACTGCTATTTTGAAAACTGTCAGTTATTTCCTTGATAATATACTTTGAAAGTTCATTACTTCACAACATGCATAAATTGCAAATGATAATATGTCTCGTAGCGCATTTTGATGACACACTCGTGTGCGGTATTGGCAAAGACGATTAAGTGGAAATTCTCAGGAGCCAATCAGAGAATCTCTCAAGTAACTGAAATCTCTTTGATGATTTTCCTGCAGTTTACTATGTCATGAAGGAATTTACGATAGTTGGAGGCACAATTCACGCTGTCACATCTCCTATCTAATAATAATGATAGAAATATGCATATAAATCAATTATGTAGTGTGTGTCACACCACTTTAAACAGCGGGAAGGTATTACACAGTTCCTATTAAATATATATAAACCTCGCTTTACCTATAATTTTAAGAACCAGTTTATAGTTTGTCCGAATTAATAGTTAAAAACATCCAATTGTTAATACGAGTTGTAATTTTCTACCGCAAAATGCTATCGTTTTTTTTTATGTTATACTTCTTTTGGCGCGTTGAGGGTAAAAGTTCAGTGTGCAACGGAAGTTGTGCGCACACAGTGTAACGAAATTCGACAGTAAACATTGCAATCAAGCAGATAATACATGCTGTTACTTAGCAACCAGCATTTGAGGTTATGCGCGTATCGTTGTATNTGCAATCAAGCAGATAATACATGCTGTTACTTAGCAACCAGCATTTGAGGTTATGCGCGTATCGTTGTATAATAAATTTTTGAAAGTGTTTTCAAGTATTTGAGCTTTGCGCGATAATTTTATTTCAGTAACGCCAAAGAAGTATAACTTCTAACACGCGTACATAAATACACACACCCCCATTTTTTGTGTTACCACTCTCATCCTCATACGCACAAATGCTTATTCAATATATGGATGGTTTAAACCGTAAATAACATTAAATATTTTATATTGTAGTCTTGTTGAGATTGTACTCTGAGTACAATAGATACAGGTTAATGTATGATGTAAGATCAGCATGAAATATGGCAAAGAATATAAGTTGAGCCAGGCCAATACCGCTACCATGCAGATTAAGGTCCTTTAGAAATAATCCAGTGCAACGTGGTATAGAGTAATTAATAAGAGTCTTTTACATGAAAGTCATGTTGAAAGCAGTGTTGGCATTTTACTAAATGGAAGCAGTTACGAAACTGTTATATTTAATTAAAAGCAACAGCAATTAGTTCCTTTGGTTTTATTCACTTTATTGCAAGAATGAGCGAAGAGATTTAGGCGGGTGTTAATAGCGAGGTTCTGTAAGAGATTGACTTCATTGTAATATAATATTTCTCTCTAACACCTTCGATGTGCCATCTAATTGCTTCCTTCTTATTTAGTCAATATATACATATATATATATATGATTTTGATGACTTTAGGACAAGGGGATGGGGGATTGGAGCGTCGGAGCTGTTCATGCTCTGTCATTCCGGTCCCCTGACGGCCATTTTCCCTAGAAATTTCCCCTTTTCATTAAAATTTCCGGTTTACCCTTAAAATTTATTTCCCCCCCCCCTCAAAATTTTTAGTTTTTCCTCAAAAAAGCACCGATCTTCCCAGTTGCAAAAACAATCCCCCGAAAGGCACTTTTCAGTCAATTTGGGGGGATTTTGGGGATCGTTTTAGAGGGCAGAGCAGTGGCGGCCCTATTTGTATTATAGGCATCGGGTATGCCAAATAGATATACAGGGTTCAGGGTTCAGAGTCAGACCTGACCATCATCCATCTTGGTTCCGTCAACCATATTGTCCACCATTTTAGAGGTATGTGACCTGTACATTTGACCCCAGTGACCTTTGACCTTGAATCCAAAAATTTGTAAAAAATCCCAAAAAGTTCTTAAGAATTTATAATTAAAAAAAATACTATAAATTATTTTTTAAGAAAATAATTTTATAAACTTACATTTTCAGAGGTCTCCCACAGCACAATGACTCCTCTCCAATCAATCACATTTTAATATTCCCCTCCCCTACCCAATCCCCTTTGCTCATTAGTTTGAATGCACTCCACCAGCCATATTGGTGTTTTCATTTGTCATTTGTTTACATTTTCAACACCTAGGTGGAACTGATAACTCCTACAAAAATGTTAGATCTGGATGACCTTCACATTAACCTCACATCTGTGACCTCGAGCCCATGCCCACAAAATCTCAAAAATTCCAAAAAATATCAGAAAAATAAAAAAATTATTAAGGACTTTTTTCTTACAATCTTTTGATCAATCTCGCAATATTTAAATCAATCAGCACCACGATCAGCACCGCACACACCACAATCAGTACTACACACACCACAATAAGCACCATAATCATTACTACACACACCACAATCAGCCCCGCAAGGTTATGTTGAACATGAATTTTTAATGTATGTATAATTATACACTACATTTCACACTTCAGTGGAAGTATGATCGACTTAAATAATGACATTGCAGTTTTAATTCCCATTATTTATACTAGGTTAGGATTGCCACACCTGATATTTGAAGTATGACTTGGTAGTATGGTCTGTTAGTGGTTACTTCACAAATTTTATCAAACCTTTGAAAAGTCACACTTTGTATGACATGTTTGGTGCTCATTAAACATGTCATGTATCACAAAGGTATTATACATGTCTTAAAAGTAAATTAGCTAGTTTTTGGTTAATTTGAACTTTTACTTGTAATTTGTCTGTAAATTATACTTCATTTGTAATTTATATGAATAAAGGCAAAGATAATTGTGCGTTTTGGTAACGGCTAGTAAGGAATAGGTCTTATGCAAAAAACAAATTACACTCAGTGCGCACGAATGTGGTGCCTTGGCCCCCTGGGTTGTTTCCTAAACTTTGTTTGCCTAAGGCGGAAAAATATCCTCGAATTAGAACTTAAGCAGGGTTTCAGAAAGTTGGAAGTAACCGTGAATGGACCATACATACGGTGACTTGGCGGACCTGTAGGATCTTATTTAATTGTTTACGATAATGTGCCGGTCGTGACAGATGTATGATTTCAGGACGATTTAGCACCTTGTCCCGCATCGCTTCCACGTCGGCCGTGAACTGCGGTCCTCAAAGTAAGCGTGTTTCGTCATTAATCGCTCGGCTTGAGTGCTGGCACGCAGGGCGTGGCATCTTCTCATGCGTGAGGTTTAGGGGGGCAGGGGGGAGGCCAGGAGGGGTGGCCGTGTGACACACGGCTGACAGTCAGACCCCCCTCCCTTTTCCCCTCGCTCCATAAACCCTTTGGTTCTTCCCCTGCGCCGGTGGTGTTATCGGAGTAAGGAGAGGTAGGCATCCCCTCGCACAACGCGCGTCACACAGATGAATGCAGCGCCTGCTATTTATGCCCCCCGCCCTACGCGTGGACGCTCAGAGTCAAAGCGGGTTGCCTGTCGTCAGGGGCAGACGTCCGCGCTTCACCACACGGTGCACATGCCATGAGCGCAACACGAATCTCTGCCCTGCCTGCCGCACACCCTGGCCACTGCAAATATACAGGGTGATTCTAAAATCATGGGACAAACATTGAGGGGTGGTAGAGCTCACTAAAAAAAAAAAAAAACCATTATTGTATATGAATATATGGGCGGGAGTGACGCGTTGAGGCACAAACACAAAAGTAACACATTAACGGAAACACAAAATGTTCATTAGCAGCATACTTAACGAGTGATTCCGTACAGAAAATGTTAAAACAGGTACTGGAAATGCATTCAGCCACAGTCACGCATGCTTGGCGACCTCTACATATGGCGTGATTGGCTGACAATGATGGCGATAGTTGAGGGCAGTCAAACGGTGCGCCAGTGACCTGCTGCATCAGCATCAGCATCACTCCACCGACGCTAGGAATTGAGCGGCGACGTTGTAAATAAACACTGTGTTGCATTTCATGTGTTATTTTTGTGTTTGTGCCTCAACGCATCACTTCCGCCCATATATTCCTATACAATAATTGTTTGTTTTAGTTAGCTCTACCATCCCTCGATGTTTGTCCCACGATTTAAGGATCATCCTGTAGTATGTTCGCAATTTCTTTACACTTNTAGCTCTACCATCCCTCGATGTTTGTCCCACGATTTAAGGATCATCCTGTAGTATGTTCGCAATTTCTTTACACTTTCTGAATCCAACATTTGAAATATGACCCCATGTAAGGCGTAGGTTGTTGTTTCCTAAATATGGCACGTGTCAATGCGTTTTAAACTTGTGTTAACTTTAAATTACATAATATTTTGTTAAATTTATCTTATTTGTTTTGCAGAGTATTTAATTATACCATGGCGTATGCCATAAAACATAATACTCTAACATCATCAACAGAGATGCATGTGTTCCTGGGGGTACGTGAATAATAGTGGCGCATGTTGGTTATAGAATTCAGGTGGAACGTATCGCATTTATAAAGAAACATAATCGTTTAGTTTTCTTTTGGCTAATTTTTGTTTACACGTTACTATTAAATTTTTACTCTTTTCCTGCGCACATGTATGCCATAAGTTTTTCGTATTTTCTGCTTACGTGTTTTCTGATGTTGCGTCCTTTTTAATATCCTTTTGGCCTTGAGCGACAACGGCGGTAGTCATATGTCACAAGAACGTTAGTTTGCCGTTCATGATCTTGCAGCTGTTACGTAGGACGTACTTTCCGTTGCCATACATACCTATTTTTCCAACTGTTGGTAAACATCAGGACAAATCGCATGATATACGAACGACATCTTTCCGCCCATTTACAAATCAGTTATAATAGACGTTTCAAAATTAACGCCAAACAAATATTTTAGTGACTAATGTATTATGAACTATGCTGCAAAGACATTTTTGCCTTTCGTAACAATATACAGATAATATTTATGAAAACTAATATAAACTTCTACACAGATTTTCAATTTTTTCGTCAGGAGTTATTACTATTCTCGTTCGAATCTCTTCTGTTTCAGTTCTTATTATATAATTTTAATGAATTACACAAAATATATGTTAATATTTTATACAGGTAGCATCACACAATAAGCCTTTCTGCTGCGAATCATTCACGAAATATCAGAGGCAGATAAGTATAATCGGAACATTTTTGAAATACCTCCTTAGTTTTGTCTTTCTGTTTATTGTCCATTTTCGCACCACATGTAAAATTACCACTGGCAGGTCTGATAAAGTNTCCTTAGTTTTGTCTTTCTGTTTATTGTCCATTTTCGCACCACATGTAAAATTACCACTGGCAGGTCTGATAAAGTCTTCATACTCCGTTTTTGCTTGCCGTTTTGGCAGAAAAGCAGTTCAATGTTGGGACACGGAGTTTGGTTGTGTGCAGCCAGCGAGATCTGTCTACCTGCTCTTGCGTCAAAGGTTTTGCCACGAAAAACTGTGTTATTTTATGTCTGTACCACACACTGTTAAAATTTTAGGCGTTGTCTGTGACTAAAGTTTCCTCTGGTAAAATCTTTTTTAGATAACATGGTATTTGCAAAAAAAAAAAAATTAGAAGTAAAAATGGTATGGTTTTCGTAATGTAAAAATAAAATAAACCAGACCGTTTTAAGAAAATGTAACAAAGGCAACTGAGAGGTTTAACCTTTGATTTTTAGGTATGCTCAGCAAAAGTTATTTTACACAGATTCATGAGCAGCCACAAATAAAAGAATTTGCAAGAATTTCCTTATTTTCAGACATTTTTTTTATTTGCAAAAATTTTTCCTTGTAGGATTTTATAGAAGACTTGAAGTAGCTCTGGGCATATTTTTTCAGTGTGAATTATCTAATTTCTGTACGTAAGTTATTTTACATTATTTGTGCATGTTTTTATAACCGTAAAATAGTTATTTTGACATATATTTATAGTAAAACTATGCGCTCAATTTTTTTTTCTGAGGTGAGAGTAATTACTGATAATGCCTAAAAGTTGAACATTATGTNTCCTTAGTTTTGTCTTTCTGTTTATTGTCCATTTTCGCACCACATGTAAAATTACCACTGGCAGGTCTGATAAAGTGTTCATACTCCGTTTTTGCTTGCCGTTTTGGCAGAAAAGCAGTTCAATGTTGGGACACGGAGTTTGGTTGTGTGCAGCCAGCGAGATCTGTCTACCTGCTCTTGAGTCAAAGGTTTTGCCACGAAAAACTGTGTTATTTTATGTCTGTACCACACACTGTTAAAATTTTAGGCGTTGTCTGTGACTAAAGTTTCCTCTGGTAAAATCTTTTTTAGATAACATGGTCTTTGCAAAAAAATAAAATTAGAAGTAAAAATGGTATGGTTTTCGTAATGTAAAAATAAAATAAACCAGACCGTTTTAAGAAAATGTAACAAAGGCAACTGAGAGGTTTAACCTTTGATTTTTAGGTATGCTCAGCAAAAGTTATTTTACATAGATTCATGAGCAGCCACAAATAAAAGAATTTGCAAGAATTTCCTTATTTTCAGCCATTTTTTTTATTTGCAAAAATTTTTCCTTGTAGGATTTTATAGAAGACTTGAAGTAGCTTGGGCATATTTTTTCAGTGTGAATTATCTAATTTCTGTACGTAAGTTATTTTACATTATTTGTGCATGTTTTTATAACCGTAAAATAGTTATTTTGACATATATTTATAGTAAAACTATGCGCTCAATTTTTTTTTCTGAGGTGAGAGTAATTACTGATAATGCCTAAAAGTTGAACATTATGTGGTACAGATATATAACAAACCAATACCTTTAAACTGAATACCAAGTATAAACTTCCAGGCTGAGGCAAGAGTTGAGGGATTTGGGAGTCTCTTAACAACGAGGTATTGAGAGCCGATGAGGGTGAAATGAGGTGAGAATGGACCAGCGCTGGAATTCAAGGGCGGGGGAAACTGGATATCCCCGAGAAAAACCCACCAGGCCGACGGCATCGTCCGGCACGATTCCCACGCGCAAAAGTCCGGGAGTGACCCGGCCGGAGATTGATTGAACCCTGTTCGCTTCGGTGGGAGATGAGCAGTCTAACCGCTCAGTCACAGAGGCCACTAAGAAGCAAGAGTATAACATTTGTAAAGGAAAGGGGTCAGTGCCTATTAACTGTGAACCACCTCTTTCAGCCATATGGAAAGAGGGCATTGAACACTGACGGCGAGTGTGTGTGAGTGAGAGAGAGAGAGAGACACAGAGACAGAGAGAAGAGAAAAACAGTCACGCAGGGACGCATTCGACGAGAGGAATATTTCGGCGAGAATGTCGGCGAGTCTCTGAAGGGGCAAGTGTGTGGAGAACGACCGGAGGCGACTCGTTGAGAGCCTTCTTGCCCCGCAATTTAGGTACAGAAGGGGAAGGGGGGGGAGGAAATTCAGCTACAGTTGGAACACGACGAGGTGCGGTGACTCGCCACAAAGGGAGGCGCGAGAAACAGTATATTTCCGAGGGCACGACTTGCCGAACGAGGCCAGCAATTAGAACCATCAAAGGAGGAAATTATTTCTTACTCCAATGTGGAAATATGCCGTTCACGATAAACTGAGCACTTTTGAAACCCCTGCTCAAGATTCACTTGTACGCACATTGTGCGTTCTTACGCCATGTGAAAAAACTAATATTGCCGTGGGCCTCGNCCTGCTCAAGATTCACTTGTACGCACATTGTGCGTTCTTACGCCATGTGAAAAAACTAATATTGCCGTGGGCCTCGTCACTTTGTTCATGCGCTGGTGAAATGGATCTGAGAAATTAAGAGAAAAGTGTTTATTTTGCAATTGTGCTGATTCTCACATTTGTGAGGATTTAAAAGAGTAAGGAAAATAAGTCGTTTCAGTGTAACCAAATCTTTACTTAACACTTTTTGTTGGACGCCAAGTCATTGAATTACTTTCCCTCTGTCATGACAAACCTTACTGGGAAGATACACAGTGCCTGTCAAAATATATGCACGCAAAGGCAGTGATGTTTTTCAATGGTTGATTTCAAAAGTGCTCAATTTATAAAGAACTACCTTTATATTTGAACTTGTTAGTAAGGTGGCGGCATTCTTGTCCATCTGGAGTTAGTTTATATCTCTTTAAAACTTACTGTTACGATGTAATATTAGAATACAAACATTATTACATACATAACTGCTGTAAAGAACTCCTGAAACCCGAATCGACTGATTTACCGTATGTATTTTTTCATCAAAGACTTAAAATTAAGCTATCAGTTAATATATATTACGGTTACAGATGTAACAAAAATAACATGGGCAAAATATTGTGGACCTAAACATGTATGTTAACACATGCGCTATTCCCTGAAAGGCCCCGGTTTCAAATACTTTATCTGAAAAGTAAGCTACGGCGAAACAAAAAAAAAAAAATCCCATTTGGAATGTATTTGCATGATATTTCCGCAAATAATGCATGGGGGAATTCTTTATTACGAGCAGCTGACTTCTATAATTATCTCAGCTAACCAACACTTGTGAATGTTAGAAACACACTATCTCAATGTCTCGTTCTTATTGTGTTCTTCAGGAGGAGTGGGGGGAGAAGCATGCATAGGCCTCCCAACCAGTGGAACGTCGCAGTCNCCTGCTCAAGATTCACTTGTACGCACATTGTGCGTTCTTACGCCATGTGAAAAAACTAATATTGCCGTGGGCCTCGCCACTTTGTTCATGCGCTGGTGAAATGGATCTGAGAAATTAAGAGAAAAGTGTTTATTTTGCAATTGTGCTGATTCTCACATTTGTGAGGATTTAAAAGAGTAAGGAAAATAAGTCGTTTCAGTGTAACCAAATCTTTACTTAACACTTTTGGTTGGACGCCAAGTCATTGAATTACTTTCCCTCTGTCATGACAAACCTTACTGGGAAGATACACAGTGCCTGTCAAAATATATGCACGCAAAGGCAGTGATGTTTTTCAATGGTTGATTTCAAAAGTGCTCAATTTATAAAGAACTACCTTTATATTTGAACTTGTTAGTAAGGTGGCGGCATTCTTGTCCATCTTGCGTTAGTTTATATCTCTTTAAAACTTACTGTTACGATGTAATATTAGAATACAAACATTATTACATACATAACTGCTGTACAGAACTCCTGAAACCCGAATCGACTGATTTACCGTATGTATTTTTTCATCAAAGACTTAAAATTAAGCTATCAGTTAATATATATTACGGTTACAGATGTAACAAAAATAACATGGGCAAAATATTGTGGACCTAAACATGTATGTTAACACATGCGCTATTCCCTGAAAGGCCCCGGTTTCAAATACTTTATCTGAAAAGTAAGCTACGGCGAAACAAAAAAAAAAAATCCCATTTGGAATGTATTTGCATGTTATTTCCGCAAATAATGCATGGGGGAATTCTTTATTACGAGCAGCTGACTTCTATAATTATCTCAGCTAACCAACACTTGTGAATGTTAGAAACACACTATCTCAATGTCTGGTTCTTATTGTGTTCTTCAGGAGGAGTGGGGGGAGAAGCATGCATAGGCCTCCCAACCAGTGGAACGTCGCAGTCNGGTTCTTATTGTGTTCTTCAGGAGGAGTGGGGGGAGAAGCATGCATAGGCCTCCCAACCAGTGGAACGTCGCAGTCGACGGACTACCTGCATCCTGGGCGTCACGCATCTCCCTCGTCGGCGAGGGGTCGTAGTTCGAGTTTGGGTAAGTCCTCTTTCCTAATTATCTCTCTTGGACTATGTTTGTTATTCCTACCACTCCACTTGGAAAATTTTATACAGATGACTCCTATACTAGTTAGGACCCAGAAGTTGAAATAAACAGCTTATTTTGTTTAAAATGTATTTTTTAAATACACTTTAAATTGTTATGTTTCTCCCCATAATTTTATCTTTACTTTAACACTTCTCTCCACATAAGTTTAAACATTTATTGTTTTACAAAGACGTAACAACATGAATAAACAGCGATATTTATTTTCAGTTTACTAACACCACCAGTTTTAGTTTTTGTGGTCTAAACACACCACCTTATTGGCTTTGGCCACAAGGTTGCCGACAAAAAGTTCACGGGACATTATAATCTCCTGATAAAATTCACGATTTAGTTTACCGCTCTATCTTTTGTTAAAAAATAAAAATATCGCTCAAGAAACACTATATGTTGAACATGATTGGAAGTATAAAAATTATTAATATAAGACTGGATAAATTCCACTAGGCATAATGCTATCGGCGAGGATAGATTTTCGTCTGGTGTAAGTAACGAAATAATTTCGAATAGTAAAAAGTAACGATAGTTTTAATATAAAGGACTATTATTAAGTGATAAAAATTAAATCACGTGATGTTTCCAATTACATTTAAGTTACTGGGAAACGCGCCAAACTTACCTCAAACTTTGCTATTACGGACACACGTATCATTATCTACAAACACACGCATCAACTGACTCGCTATATTACGAATTACAGTAGCTCTAACAAAAATATTTCCTGGTCTGTTTCATGCGAATTTAACTGAGTAAACAGAGAAAGTTTATTATGGCTGAGTATTAAATCACCGAAATATTTTTGGACGGAGGAAATTATTAACACTTGAAATGAGGTGTGAGTATCCGTAAAAATGTTACTTGTTAAATCAAACTGGGAAAACCTTGCATTTTCTAACAGAAACCAGGTAAATGTTTCTACATTATGTATTCACTTCCAAAGGGTGCCTTGCTGAAGATAATTAAAACTAAGTTATGNAACCAGGTAAATGTTTCTACATTATGTATTCACTTCCAAAGGGTGCCTTGCTGAAGATAATTAAAACTAAGTTATGGGTTTCATCAAATTGGCTTCAACGTCCTGTTTTGGTCCAACTAAGTGTCCCATTTCCTCTAAAACCGCATTAAAAAAAACCACACCTGCTCCAAAGGGGCCCTTCTCCTCTTTTCCTTATAACCAATAAAACATGGAGGATTCCCAANAACCAGGTAAATGTTTCTACATTATGTATTCACTTCCAAAGGGTGCCTTGCTGAAGATAATTAAAACTAAGTTATGAGTTTCATCAAATTGGCTTTAACGTCCTGTTTTGGTCCAACTAAGTGTCCCATTTCCTCTAAAACCGCATTAAAAAAACCACACCTGCTCCAAAGGGGCCCTTCTCCTCTTTTCCTTATAACCAATAAAACATGGAGGATTCCCAAAACACAGCTTGTACAGGAACCGGAAGCACCATGTCCTGAAGCTTTTTGAAGTATCAGAGTTTCGATTTCCAAACTGCTTCTTTTCCAATCTGTGTACGTCTGTAAAGTTACAAAATTACCCTTGTCCATTTTGCAGTTACGAAATGGGTATTGTCAAGTTTGTGTACCCTTTTTGCCCAATCGTCTCGGGAAAATCGCCCTTTGTAAATGGTCGCCTCACTTGCCACCACTAACAGTAACTCAGCCAATAACACTGCCAACTGTAAAATAGTTAGAATATTGGCAGATTTAATCATGTAAGCCAATGGTTTCCAGCCAGTGCACTACGGCTTCCTGGCGAGCCAGTCATTACCAACTGTGGCGCCAATCATTACCACCCAGGCGCTAATCATTACTACCTGTGGCACCAATCATTACCACCTGTGGCGCCAATCATTACCACCCCGGCGCCTGGGATGGTTTTGTTATTTATATTTCCGTGTATTTTATTACTTGTAAGTTTTTCGACGTTTTGCGGTATTACGTTANCTCGGGAAAATCGCCCTTTGTAAATGGTCGCCTCACTTGCCACCACTAACAGTAACTCAGCCAATAACACTGCCAACTGTAAAATAGTTAGAATATTGGCAGATTTAATCATGTAAGCCAATGGTTTCCAGCCAGTGCACTACGGCTTCCTGGCGAGCCAGTCATTACCAGCTGTGGTGCCAATCATTACCAACTGTGGCGCCAATCATTACCACCCAGGCGCTAATCATTACTACCTGTGGCACCAATCATTACCACCTGTGGCGCCAATCATTACCACCCCGGCGCCGGGGATGGTTTTGTTATTTATATTTCCGTGTATTTTATTACTTGTAAGTTTTTCGACGTTTTGCGGTATTACGTTANGGGGATGGTTTTGTTATTTATATTTCCGTGTATTTTATTACTTGTAAGTTTTTCGACGTTTTGCGGTATTACGTTAAAATACGAGGTGCGTTTTTAAAGTTAGGCCCGTTTAGAAATTGTCACTAATCGATACTGAAACTCGAGATATTGAATGCGCTATTCCGTTGTTTGGTTCAGCAGCTATCTGTTGTCCGTTTTGTTCTTGTAGTCGGATTTGCGTTGAGGGGCCACGTCTCAGTAATTTAAAATGAGTGCAACAGTTAATAATCCAGCTAGCTGTCAAGTTCACACTGAGATCCGTTGCTTGCTGGCCATCAACAATAGAGCAGCAGAGGTTCGCAGGCAAATGTGCGAAGTTTATGGGCCAGTAACAGGAAATTTAGGCAGCGGTGTCGTTTATTTCAAGAAGGTAGATCAAATGTCCAGGAAGAACTACCTTGAGTCCCAATCTGGCACCAAGTGACTATTATCTGTTTATGCATTTAACGAAATGGCTTGCATCACAAATGTTTACAGAAGATGATGAACTTGAGGACAGCGTTAATCGATGGTTCAGTACAAAGGCGGCAGACTCCTCTGACATCTAGGTAATGAAACTGCTGGCACGCTCTTAGAATAACATTGAAGTTAATTGTGATTATCCAGAAAAAAAGCAAATTTGTAAATATATGTTAGTCATAAGAAATCATAGTAGTTTCGAAACGGTCCTTACTTTAAAATCAAGCCACGTACATTAAAAATTACGCTTTTAAAAATATATTTGACACTTTTTATTTGGAAACAAATCTAAGTTAAATGTCAAAACACGTAAGTTTTTTTATCGGATATTCCGTAAATGAGCAGCATGAAAGATTAATTGGTCAGGGTAGTCTTGAAATCACAAAGGTTGGAAACCACTGGCGTATGCCGTTGCTATACTCCTAAATGTCCGCGTATACACTTCAGTACCATATTNCACAAAGGTTGGAAACCACTGGCGTATGCCGTTGCTATACTCCTAAATGTCCGCGTATACACTTCAGTACCATATTACTAATTAAATTGAGGAGGAAAGTTGAAAAAGTATTCTTTTCTTTTAAACGCCTTCTTTAAATTTGTTTCCTTCCTTCGCTTTTAACTTAATTTCACCGACACTCCCTACTTAGAAAAAAAAACATCATTTACCTTCACACCAAGGAGCGTAAAAACATAACTTCCAGAATATAACTAAAACAAAATTATTCGTTATTCATGAACGACACACTATGCAAATACGTGTAATGCATAACACATATGTGTGTGTCTGTACATACACACACATAATGGTTATAATTTTTAGAAAAAAATGAAACCAGTTACGTTAGAACCAGAAATAGAAATGTTAACCATAAACCATTTATTTGTTAAACAACACAGGTGGTGGCATACGGAGATTCACTTACTTTAAATGACACCCAGAAGTTTTCTATGGAGATGCCGAACCTTTGGGCACTTTTATGATCAAGTGCCTGCTGTGACTTGTTAAATAACTTTCAGTGNTACCTGCTGTGACTTGTTAAATAACTTTCAGTGAAAAAACGTAACGTGTGAAAGAAAGATAGGTGACTACATTTCGGCACATCACCTAACTTCACTTCTCATTCATCTACTCTGCTTTCCTGATAAAATATACAGAAAAATTGAAGATATACTTCTCGGAGGGAAAAATACATTGAGTAACCTAACTGAGATACATCAAACAGCTTCCAATAAATCATCCTTGCTCCGCCACATTTCTGCCATTCCACCCTCTTTTCGCCGAAAAATGGAAAGAAACAGAATTTGGTTTTCTCTTTAAGATATCCTTTCGGGGTGGCTTGAACTAACTCAATAATGAAAACATAAAAACTGTTCTCAACAAATCACCTACGCTCACCCCTTCTCCCGCCCCACCCCCCAACACTGATCGCTCGATTCTCCCAAGAATCAAGAATAACAATTGTAGAAGATTGTAGAAAGAAGATTTTAACAAATGTGTTNTGATCGCTCGATTCTCCCAAGAATCAAGAATAACAATTGTAGAAGATTGTAGAAAGAAGATTTTAACAAATGTGTTGACCAGATTAAATATTTTTTCAACAATATTTTATATACTGGCATAGAGCCAGTGTATTCACAATAAATTTGAATAAGTATCTTTACAGAGAAATGTATGATATAATCGTGATTTCTTTCTGCTCTTCGCTTTTATGTCAATTTTCATTATTCTGTCATACAAATTTAATTATTCACTAGCTGATATGGAAAACGAACAGGTATTGAATAATGTCTACAAAAAATATGAAGTAAGTAAGAGTGTTGAGTACAAACATGAGGTGCGTTATAAATATAGCTGAAATTGTCTGGCCACTTTTGACACACTACGTACTAAATATTATCACTGCTACCTACATAACACAAAGTGTTACTTAATAAAATATCTTGTATATTGTTATTTTCTTTACCTTCGTATACTAGTACTGCAAGAGCAACGGATACAGAATTTTGTCTACTTAAGCAGAAATCAACAACATAAGCACAGCTCCCTCACGTAACTACGAGCAAATATGGTGATTTATCTAAACATTTGTGCCATCATAAAAATTATAATAAAAAATAATACTATTGTCATTAGGTGGATAATTTGTTCTCCATTTCCCACTGATAGCTAAACATAAACTTGGAAGAATTATGCATAACAATTGTGACCATAGAATGCTCTACGTAGGTCTTACAGGCAAACATATTTCCACTATTTTGGTAAGTACACAGATTTACGAATAGTCTCTCCAAAACATCAGTCCTTCATGTTAGGGGGGAGAGGAGTTTAATTATAGCCCCATTCAAGCCCAAATTTTTCGACAAATCCGATTTTCACTAACTTTTTCGGTTTCAACATAATTATAATAGTATTTTATTGAGATATAAACATTTGACTATTTCGGGACAGTGGGACATGACTTAAGAGGCGTTTTTGAATATTAAAATCTAGTAAAACTTAATCATCAGATTTATAGATAAACTGTTAGATCATAAATAATGTCCGTTTAGACGTGATTTAAGTATAGTTTCTTGAATACGTCCGTACTTATTTTGACGTAACACTTACTACAATACAAACGTTAATGTTGGCGAAGTATTAGGAAAAGTAGTTCTGTACTTTAAAATTTATTTAAATATAATTTTGAAAAACAAATGTCCCCTTAAAAGTGCTTTCAACGATTACTTTTTGTTCTGAAAACGTTACTGTAAAATTGTGCAATAGACACATATTTGTGTTTCTTAAACCATTTCATATTCACATTATCGTCGCATGGATATCAGTGATTAGGCCCACGACAGTGTCAAATGTTTCATGTGGCGGAAGAATACACTAGGCAAGTGGTTTAAAAACTTTCCTTTACCACGTACCGCTCATTGAAGTCTGGCAAGCAAACACGGAACACCTACCTCGGACCTCTTCCATTCAAGCATAGGCTGTTGGTTGTTAACTGATAACTTTTGGAAGCCATGCTTAGAATGAAATTTTCTTCTTATTCCGTATCTTTCCGCCATATGTAAGTTTAATATTTCCACAGGCCTTAAAACTATATTCATGCGTTGTATTAGTGGAACTACATAGTTGTTAATAATGTGAAAGTGTTACTAATATGCAAATCTGAACTTCGGTCAGTATAAATCAAGAAACACTATCCTCATTGGCCATATATTTAAAAATTACACATTAATATCAACCGTAAGTATGAGAACTATTTTCACCAATTCGCTGGCTGCCATTTTAACTGCAAGCCTACTTGCCAGTGTCTATTGTAGCATATGTGAAGATGTGAGTAGTGATTTGATTTCAAAATCTGAGTACAAATATGCTGACTTTATCGTGGACAGCCTTTACCAGAATGTCCGGATAATGATCGAGCAATTCACACAAATACATTACAAAATTGAAAATTTGATGTTCGTTTCTTTTAATTTTTGGAAATTTAAAAGCGAAATAGTATATCAGCACTGTTTTAATCGAGTAAAGAATATGAACGTGGCCAAACAACTATCACATCATCAAACAGAAATTATGTGACTCGTTCAATATAAATATTTGGAATGACGGATCTCATATAAAAGAAAACACTCAACGGCACGTTTGTAAAGTTTTGCGGACGACCTAGGAACTAGCCATGGATAGCACGTGGTCCGCGGCCCACAGTTTGAGAACCACTGCACTGCGAGGTAGAAAAATAAATTGAGCAAGGATTTGAAAAGGGTTAATTGACCTGGAACTGTATATGTGACTTCAGTGGTCTCTGCAAACGTGCACTAGATATACTGCGCGCAGCGTCAATGTACCCCGCGCCCGAACGAACGATCGAGGTCACTGTGTTATCGGTAGCTCTCAACTGAAATAATGAGTAAAGCCCTAAATTCGGCAGCGCGGTACGCCATCGACTGTCCTGCAAAGGAACGTCAACTGTAGCAAGCTTCATAATTCCGATTTTTCTGCATTTGCGTTGTACCTCAAGAGAAACTTCAGTGAAATTTAAATAAGTTCTCGGGCATAACTAGTGGAGAAATTAATTAGTCAACACCCAAGTCAGCAGCTGGTTCATTACACACAGAGACAAATAAAAACAATACAAGCTCGTCTGTACGTTTGTAACAAAGCACTAGTTTAGAACATACAACTTCCGTAGCATAGTTCGTTGAACGCCAACTTGCAGAACGAGAGGTATTGGTTTCGAATCCCGGGATTTGCACGGATTTTCATGCCGTTTGCATATATAAGTTGAGAATTTGGTTTAGAGCAGAACACCACTCCAGTTAGTCCACCTGAAAAATAGGTTTTAATTAGATAGATGTAAAAAAAAAATGAGTAACAACATGTTACGGACAGGTTTTCGGTATCAGAAAAATTTTAGTGAATCACTTCCAGTGCGTATCTTACAATTCTTGCAGTTACTTTTACATACTTTTATTTTTTAGTTATTATTTTACATTATGCGTAAAATAAGTTTTGATTTACGCACATATATGTATATAAATGTGATGTATGACGGTCCATGCGATGGATAAAACGTAAATAAAAAAACGTGGACATTGCATTTTTTTTCTCTTACAAGAGGTGTTCATTAATAATTTTTGCTTCATTTCCTGAGAAACTGTGTTTTGTTCACTTTAATAACTCTTTTGATTTGGCGTGTTGGAAGTCGGTGTTCGGCGAAACAAATAGAACCATTTTATAATTACGAAGTTGTTCGAATAATGAGTTTACATCGTTACACTGAGTAAAAACAGTTTGGTATAATTACTGACGAGGTAAAATGTAATACTTTCCTCATAATTTCGAAGAGGAAAACATCAAAACTACGATTATTTTAGTCGCACGCAGCTCTCGTAAAAACAAACTGTTTGTTTTTTCGGCAGTAAATGTTAAATTGTACATTTATAAGTCTCCTTTCCAAGATATGTGTTAGTGCTGATGGAAGTTCCCAGAAAAGAAAACGTATCAAAAGTTAAATTAAAAACGACAACGCAGGAACACATCGGTGCAATATAAAATTGTCTTGTTTGCTACAAAACATTTAAAAATAAATTTAGCCACAAAACTATTAGGTGACGACAAAATGATTTTATTTGTTCCGCGTCTCACTGCTGCGGAAATTTAATTTGAATATGAATACAAATATTGTATTACGTGAAAATTTTGAGATTAATTGGGTAAGTTATTAAATCACAAAACATGATTTCCTAATACTAGCATGTACAAAACGCGTGTCTGATTGCAAATTAAAAAAAAAAAATCGAAACTACAGTGGAAGGTTTCATTATTTTTTGTTGGAACATATTTCCACTCATATGCATCGCTCTATAATATGTTATTTCAGGTACTAATTAGTTGCAATTATATGGCACAGCAATTAAATAAAAACGTGATCACGTTAATATGAGGTGTTTTTGATATACCATAGTAAAAGAGATCGTCGAACTGCTGTTTTCCAACTTTACCATACTTCTATNAGTTTGAGAACCACTGCACTGCGAGGTAGAAAAATAAATTGAGCAAGGATTTGAAAAGGGTTAATTGACCTGGAACCGTATATGTGACTTCAGTGGTCTCTGCAAACGTGCACTAGATATACTGCGCGCAGCGTCAATGTACCCCGCGCCCGAACGAACGATCGAGGCACTGTGTTATCGGTAGCTCTCAACTGAAATAATGAGTAAAGCCCTAAATTTGGCAGCACGGTACGCCATCGACTGTCCTGCAAAGGAACGTCAACTGTAGTAAGCTTCATAATTCCGATTTTTCTGCATTTGCGTTGTACCTCAAGAGAAACTTCAGTGAAATTTAAATAAGTTCTCGGGCATAACTAGTGGAGAAATTAATTAGTCAACACCCAAGTCAGCAGCTGGTTCATTACACACAGAGACAAATAAAAACAATACAAGCTCGTCTGTACGTTTGTAACAAAGAACTAGTTTAGAACATACAACTTCCGTAGCATAGTTCGTTGAACGCCAACTTGCAGAACGAGAGGTATTGGTTTCGAATCCCGGGATTTGCACGGATTTTCATGCCGTTTGCATATATAAGTTGAGAATTTGGTTTAGAGCAGAACACCACTCCAGTTAGTCCACCTGAAAAATAGGTTTTAATTAGATAGATGTAAAAAAAAAATGAGTAACAACATGTTACGGACAGGTTTTCGGTATCAGAAAAATTTTAGTGAATCACTTCCAGTGCGTATCTTACAATTCTTGCAGTTACTTTTACATACTTTTATTTTTTGGTTATTATTTTACATTATGCGTAAAATAAGTTTTGATTTACGCACATATATGTATATCAAAAGTTAAATTAAAAACGACAACGCAGAAACACATCGGTGCAATATAAAATTGTCGTGTTTGCTACAAAACATTTAAAAATAAATTTAGCCACAAAACTATTAGGTGACGACAAAATGATTTTATTTGTTCCGCGTCTCACTGCTGCGGAAATTTAATTTGAAGATGAATACAAATATTGTATTACGTGAAAATTTTGAGATTAATTGGGTAAGTTATTAAATCACAAAACCTGATTTCCTAATACTAGCATGTACCAAACGCGTGTCTGATTGCAAATTAAAAAAAAAAATTCGAAACTACAGTGGAAGGTTTCATTATTTTTTGTTGGAACATATTTCCACTCATATGCATCGCTCTATAATATGTTATTTCAGGTACTAATTAGTTGCAATTATATGGCACAGCAATTAAATAAAAACGTGATCACGTTTATATGAGGTGTTTTTGATATACCATAGTAAAAGAGATCGTCGAACTGCTGTTTTCCAACTTTACCATACTTCTATNAATATGAGGTGTTTTTGATATACCATAGTAAAAGAGATCGTCGAACTGCTGTTTTCCAACTTTACCATACTTCTATTAGTTGGAGCTTTCTTCACATCCTCATTCAAGCCTGTTGTTTCATATAAGTTTCAGAATACTGGGAAAAGGGTTCGACAGTATTTTCAAACGGATTATACATGATGTTGCATTTATCCGATTGGTGTGATTTTGTTTCCAATTTATTCGGACGGGAACAGAGATTACTGGGTTACGGAGGGTATGATTTTTCCGAAGGGGTATGAGCCAGGTTGATCTGTTGCTGATGACAGGAAATAGCATGTGTGGGGGGGGGGAGGTCTGCACGGGGAAAATGCGCGTGATGAAATTCAAAATGGTTACCGTAAAATAATACTGAGAGGACACTTTTAATTGGCGTTTAATAAACATGGATAGCCAGTGGATTGCGAATGTGGGGATATTATTAGTTTTTCCTTTCGCATTACGTCAAAATATTTTGTCTTTTGTCGTTTTGGCGGTATGCATTTAGTATTTGTATGAATTATTGTGCGTTGTGCATGTTTCCTTACTGAAACGCCATGTTTCTTCGTGTGTGAACGCAGTTTGTATCACGATTTAATACTCATGTTCGGTTGCCGATTTTTTATTTGTGTTTTCTTACCTTGGGTAGCAAGGTTGCTACTAAACGGAAAGTTTCAACTGGTTAGGGGTGTTGGAAAACGTTACAATTAATTTGTACGGAATGCGACAAGAAACATTTTTCTTCTGCTTCGAGAGTTGTAAGTAAACAAGAGGGCGGTTGGAAAACTAATGGCGTTACAAGCTCTGAACTGCTCCTAATTACATAATGTAACGGGTACAATGCCTGGCATATGTCCTGTTCAGTTGCTAACGATGGAGGGAAAGTAATTTCATATCATTTAGTTTAATTAATTATTCTATATAAACATTTGTGAATACTGAAACTATTTATTTTCGTTTAAGTTTTTTNTATCATTTAGTTTAATTAATTATTCTATATAAACATTTGTGAATACTGAAACTATTTATTTTCGTTTAAGTTTTTTTAATGCAAGTAATTGTAAGAATGAGCGAATTCGTAGAATAATTTATTTTCTAACAATTTTACAGTTTTATTTGACTAACGCATAAATAAAGTGATAAGACCCATGGCAATGTTAATTTTACACATGGCGGAAGAATACACAATGTACATGCAAGTAGATCTTAAGCAGGGTTTACAAAATGGCTCAATATACAGTAAACAGCCTATAGGAGCTGGCCTTTCCCCTTATTGCATGCCACTTTCAAATCCGGTTTTCGTTTGTAATTATATCCCACAAACAAAAAAGATTTTTAATGCGACAGTTATAAGTTTCACACGCTTTGACGTTATTGTATCATTTTACATACATATTAACCGTATCAAGCCGCTGGAAACTTTCTTCTGCGCCAAATAATGTTCTATAGTCCCACATATTGTGGGAGGAATATTTATCTCGTAAGAAATTGAGTACAACTTTTCGGCGTATGCCGTACCGAAACTCACTCGGTAGCTTCGCTTCGAAGAATCTGTTGATATTCTATCGGGCTTGCATATACTGCTACCACTAAAAACACGTTTAGGAATTGCATGAAACTGCCCTGTTAAAATGTTGACCGTGCATATTACGTTCAGGCAGTCAGGTATCAACTTTACATTTGAGAAGAGATAATGCTACCACTTCTGAAGTCCCATCCATCTCCTGTTGTAATTTCATCTCCCCTAACTTTCTCATCATTGTTTTTCGCAGTTATTGATGTAAAACGAATAAAATTGTAGTTGATGTTATCCGTTTCTATTGTTCAGTTTCTTCTCTTAACATCCCCAAACATAATATGTATCACATCACTGATTTTATGCTGCTTTTAATTAATGAAAATCGAACGCCACTGCGTTCTGCTCGGAATTTCATCTCCAGGAAATTTTATCCGCAGGACCTGAAACATCACGTTTGATGTATAATGTGATACTTCGTAGCTGTCGTTAGTTCCGAAATTTCTTGTAAACAAGAACTTTTATTAGAAACTACCGTGGTATATTTATACGTAATTTTTGGCTGACGAAGTTCTCAAATTTGACTTAATACTTCTTTGCCCGTGCTTCTGGGAACTATCTGTTTGTATCTGCCTCAAGGGCTGATGTTAATTAAAGAGTTAATTACAAACTTTGTAAGACAAGTATCGGAACGCTTCGTGGGTGTGGGAGTTTGTAAATTTTTAAATTAAGTTTAGGTAAAAATAATTACAGTGACATGAGTGCGGGCAAAATAACTTGCTTGCCGTGAAGGCACTAGCCACAGTTTTGTCCATGTCACACGTATTACGGATATATGAATACTGACATGCAACATTTCATGGGTTTTCAGTACGTAAAGGTGACAGTCGGTTGCGCCTCCGTACCCTTACGATATATAAGTGCCCAGACCTGTATCAGTTGCGCTATGACATCGTAGAACTGTTTGGTGACCCCTTGCCACCCTACGTCGACTTCATGTATCCCCACAACGGTGGGATATCCCAGGCGGACAATGCACATTGTCCATCGGCCTGAAGTTGTCCAGAACTTGTTCGAGGAGCATTCTGGAGATTTTAAAAAGCTGCTGTCGCCTCCTAGTTCGCACGATATAAACCTCGTTGAGCATTTATAGGGCGTGGTGGGGAGGCACATTCGCACACGAGGTCCCGCACCTACATCTAGCAGGGAGCTGTGTGTGACTGCCCAGTCGGCGTGGGTCAACATCTCTCCCCCAGTGTTTCGTACACTTGTGGAATCGTCATGATGACAAGTTGCTGCACTTCTCCGGACTTGAATTGGGTCTACACGATTGCAGATTCCTACCCTATTACTTTTGGCATGCCAATGCCCATCAGCTGGTTACAGATTCTGACTGCATCTCGACTTCGCCCGGTGTTCCGGGTCTCATTCTCGTTGACTTTTTTTTCAGGTGTTTGGTTGTTCCGACTCTAAACCGTACTGCAAAAGGCAGTAGGAAACCACAGTGGTGCCGTTCTACTTCGACAGCCTTACGCTTGCCGCGGTTTCCGTCGTCGTGACTTTGCCCGGCACTCCGATGGTTAGTCACGAATGGAATGGATCATAATACCACTATAAAAAAGCAAGGTAAACTCTGTGTATGCTTGCCCAGAAAACGCTGTTACTTAGAGGCGCTCAGAACATTGCAAAATGCTTAAGGTAACTATGTTTACAATGAAATCACAACCAGAAATTTTCTCGAGCGGATGTAAACGTTACGCCTTCTACAAAATCTCACACACTTCTTTAACATCTTTGAACATGATGAAATAGTTAATATTTTATAACAATTTTTCTGCATTGAGAGAATAAGCACAATACAAAATCAGTTATTTATATTTCAATCGAGGAATAACTATTCGGTAAAAAAATGATATAATGCAATTTACGAATACGTGTGATATGCTGCACGGATCGAAACGTTGAGACGTATTTCCCGCTGTGGTATTGTTAATTGGCCAGACCACCTCAAGAAAATACTGTGAGGATTATGTTGAAACCGAAGAAGTTAGTGAAAAAAATTGGATATGTCAAACATTGTGGGCTTGAATTGGGCTGTAATGTTGGGCAGCGTACACCCTACCATCCTGGTTTATATTGCGGCCGTAACAATTGTGCAACTTTACATAAGAAAAATAACTTGAACAAAACATTAAGCAATGAGACGAGACAGTATAGGTTGTTCACGGTAAAGTGAGCACTTTTAAGGCCCTAGTTACTTTTTCCTTTAAGCCATTTTTTACACTATAAACATATTTTTATACAAATATTGCCATGTAAGTAATTAACAGAGTGTGTAAATTCCACCGCACTATGAAGTCAACGTCTAAAGATAAAATAAAATATATTTATTGACTTTTATTCTAAATGAGAGGGCTTTCAAAGGTGCTCGCTTTACCGTGAATTGTCTATAACAAAGATTATAACAATAATTAAATAACACAGTGTTAAACAGTTTCTAAACAAACATATTTACTGTAATCGATATGGTTTCGTATTAAAACTGGTAACGTGAAAGTGCCAAAAATCATGCTTATTTATATTTAGGACTGTTCCAAGTAGATAATCAAACTGACCATTTCCTAAAACACTTAATATTTTAATTGGTACAAATTACTCCCAGCATTACTGGCACACATACGTCATTGCTAACACAGATATTAAGTTGGTATCGTGTCTGTAACTCTTGGCAATAACACAAACCTCACATAAAGTCGGTGTCTGATTAGATGGGTGGCGGATTTAGCGCTAGTGCGTGCTCNCTTGGCAATAACACAAACCTCACATAAAGTCGGTGTCTGATTAGATGGGTGGCGGATTTAGCGCTAGTGCGTGCTCGCTGGCCTTGCCGAGGTGAATTCCTCCGTTGTTGACGGACGTGAGAGAACGCACGAGATGAGAAAGATTTTGGTGGTGCAAGAAACGCGGAAGAAGGGGGTTAAGGGGAAGGTGGTACGAGATAAAGCAGGGAATTACATCTCATCCCATTCCGTTTAAACCATCGCCCTCAGGCAAATACTTCCACGCCGCGGCTGTTCAGGGCCAACTACCATCATGGAGAATCCCTTCTAATAATTACCCCTATCTGCTTCGGGTGGGTAGAACTGGGGGTAGTGTTTCCCACGTACACTCAGATGCAAGAAAATATTTGCGTATCTACAGTCGTAAACCTGTCCAAGTATTCCCACCTATTTTTTGAAGAGAACAGGACACATAATCGAAATATCAACACATTTATATCGTCCTACACTCTAAAAAAAATTAATTCTAAGTTTTCTTTACGGCAAAAAAAACCATTTCTTTGTAGCTGTTTTGTTAACAGTAACACAATATTGCTTTAATTCAAAAATACGGTTAGAGAAACACAGGTTTGCCGTGTATAAATGTTTACTTTCTACATTTTTGTTTTATGTCAACATTACCTTATTCATAACCAAGAAATAAACATTCTTTGAGGTACTTTTGTTCACAGCAAAGAAAATTACTTTATACCAATGGTGAACAGTTTGATTATATTAAAGTTTTTCCTTCGTATGTTGTTATTTTCAGCACGCGACTGTTTTCCGGACGCAAACATTCATATGATAATTTATTGTAAAGTTACGGAACTTCAATTGAGAAAATAAATGTATGGTCGTCCTGCAGACGTTCAAAGTCATTCTGAAGTCCAGTGATTCTCCAAATCACTAACATCAATTCTTCCCAAAAGGTACACTCTAATCAGGAATCAGTGATATCAGTCAGTTAAATTATATCCGCTGAAGGTCAGTCGATAATATACTGCTGACAGGTAATCAAAGAAATGAACTGGGAACAAGTGACTTATAGCAGTGGAATTATCGTCATTCAGTGGGAATCACAAGTGAATCAGTGAAATTCAGCGATCATATGAATTCGTTATCTGTCACTGATTATCAGTTGCTCAGTTTTCACTGGTATTCCCTGAACTGGCTCAATTCTCACAGGTTCTGTTTTAGAATGTAACACATCCTTGCCAATGTTATTACTTGTCTTGTTACCCATTATACTATTTGTACTCTAAAACAAGGTGGTCGAATGATAAAATGCATGAGGTTAGTAACGATGGGGCGGAGGGTTTCTCTCTCTATTCCGTCGTTTTTTTTTTTGCGGTGAATAAAAAATTTCCAAAGATTTGTTACTTCTCTCTTATTAATTAACCATGGTTTTTTCTTCAGAGCACAAATTTTATTTACAGTTTAACAAACATTGTCACAAATATGTCTGCTAAATTACTGTAACTTAAATACAAGGCTCCCATAGTCATTTTATATATACATATATATATCATATATATATTATGTTTCAGGCAAGTCAAATTTGCAGTGGTTCATATTTAAATAAACATTTTATTTACAGTAATTAATCATGTGTTCTAGCGACGAAAGCGATTTAACAGTGTAAATTCGTGCTAAGTTAATAGTATTGATTACAAAACAATGAACTAAATAAATGATTATATTTTTAATATATAGTAAAAAGCTTACAAATATAAAAGTAAATTAAATATCAACTTAGTCATGAAAATTATCTCCAAAGTAAAAATTAGAAATAAAAATCCGAAATGTATTCAGGATGATTCTAAAATCATGGGACAAACATTGAGGGGTGGTAGAGCTCACTAAAACCAAAAATTATTGTATAAGAATATATGGGCGGAAGTGACGCGTTGAGGCACAAACACAAAAACATAACACATTAACGGAAACATAAAATGTTCATTAGCAGCATACTTGACGAGTAATTCCGTACAGAAAATGTTAAAACAGTTGCTGGAAATGCATCCACCAACAGTCACGCATGCTTGGCGACCTCTACATATGGCGTGATTGGCTGACAATGGTGGCGTGCGTGAAATACCCCGGCGTATTTGAATCTGTTCGCCAATAATTCCACCGACGCTACCAAGCTTGCATTACCGTCGGTGGTAGCAATTTTGAGCAATTATTATAAACATTGCTGTAAAAAGGCATTTAGCGGCGACGTTGTAAATAAACAATGTGTTGCATTTCATGTGTTATTTTTGGTTTTTGTGCCTCCTCAACGCGTCACTCCCGCCCATATATTCCTATACAATAATTGTTTGTTTTAGTGAGCTCTACTACCCCTCAGAGTTTGTCCCATGATTTTAGAATCATCCTGTATAGTTATATAGTGTGTCACACACGCTTATTCTCCGTACTTGGATAAAGATATATATATATTTTAATTTTAAATTTATAAGTATCTTACGGGTTGCAACTCTGCACAAATATGACCGTATACGGTGAAATGTCTCACAAAATAATGTGTGTTATATCGCCAGATTATTTTTGCTCAAAACCAATGTTTACTTTATGTATACAAGAAAATATGTGTTGAGGATCACAGTTTAGAGAATACGTATTTTTTAAGTGTAAAAATATTGTAATAATTTTAGTGAAGAAAGATTACATCTTACTGCTGAAGCAACGACACAAAAACACAAAAGCAATGTTGCAAGGAAGAACCCTCGGAGAAAATTTATATTCATAATTTATAATTGAGCTGTAAGTGCACTCACTTTAACACTTATAAAAAAATTTTATGTAACCAAGTACTGTGTGGCAAGAATATGAAATAATATTTTCCTTTGAAATATTAAATATTTTGGTTTTGACTCTTTGGAGAGGTAAAATATTGTAATAGAAGAGGTAGTGACTTTATAGTTCCACATACACAAATAACGCACAGTGTAACCAGACTTGCATTAGGGAATTATTTTAATTGCCATTTAAAAATCTTCAGATACGGCTTCTATCGTGAATAAAACATTACGCACGTTCGAAACATTATTCTAATGCTCTCCAACATGACTGTAAACGGCATTTTGAGACTGCTGATTCTCAAAATATACGAACCTGATTCATACGAAACTTCGATAGAGGAGTGCGTTGAACTTTGTTATAGTGTCGTGTCGAATTAAATTACAGCCTCACTGCTTACAGTCGCATAGTGCCAGCTGCACGACGGCAACACTGCACTCTAGTTCACAACTTTGCGCGTAGAGGAGATATCGCTTTACATGCGCCGTCCGTCGTCGTCCGTAGCTCTTCACCTATCTTTACCTCACGCACGCAAACACACCCCTCACTATGCAGTAGCCTTAATAAATAAAACGACTTCCAGGCACACAAGCCACTCAGCGTGCCTACCTCGTGATTTAGTGTGTTACAACAAAGCGAACCTTTTTAAATTTTGACATGTCGATGAATAACCTTTCTTGTAATTTTAGGCAATAACCAGGTTACCAACATTTACCGCGATGTGAGAGTGTCAGCCCCTATTTTGATTGTCACTGGGGACGCTGATAAGTTGTACGTACAGTATTTGTTTTCTTTCACATAAAACAATTCCTGGTATTTTGTTTATACTTACTGTTTTCCGATTTTGTAGCGGAAAATAACACCCTTAATAATCACTTTAAGCTAAAAGTTGTCATTACTACCAGATTTTATATGGAGAAATGTACTGAACAGTTCTAACACACTTGGAAGAAGTGAAATTTACATCCAACCAAATAACGTTTACTAATGGCAAGCAAGTCATTATTTTAAATTACAAAAATTATTTTAACATTTTTTTTTTACTAACAGGTATCCCCGTAAGTTACAAATTGTACCCGTTATTTCCCGCATAACCCACCTTAAAGTATAACTATTACTTGACTTTTTGGCCCCTTCTTAACAGCATTTAACATCGCCGTCAGGAATCTTATTGCAAGTATCTGTCGTAATGGAATTTGCTGAACGCGAAAACACGATTATTTGAATTTTGCGGGAGTTAAGTATTGTTGAACCACAGCAAGCGTATCGAGAACTCTCAATATTCGTTGTAAAATGGGTCGGGAATACTCGAGAGATGATGTGATGTCGAATACTGACGTCACAATAGATAAGTCCAATTCAAGCGTTGAGGTGAGAAAGCGTTTTAATTATTTTTATTGAAAAATGCGGGAAATTCCCTTGTTAAAAGTTTTACTCGCCGTTAATAAACTTAATGTTTGTGTTAAAAGTGTCAAAAATGTGTAAAAACAATTATACTTTCGTATAAGCTATACCAATTGACTAAATATTGTAAAATGTTCACATAAAAACGATGCCATATTATTTTATACTTGCATGAATGTCCAAATGCTCAACATTGGGCAATGAAAGGATTTCTGTTTTTGAAACCGGTTCTTGCCAAAGTAAAATTTTTCTTTGATTTACATTAAAACAATTATTTTTCTTTGATGAAAATTACGACATAAATTAAAGTTCCACCCTTTGTTTTGTGATAAATCAAAATTTTAAAATTTTTTGCTTCTGGCGGTTTATTTTTCCATTATTTCCCGACATTATGTTCCATCAACATAAAGTCACATATTTTCCTTGAGTGTCAGTTGTCTACAGCGTGATTGTGCACTGGTATTATTGTTTTTATTTTAAACGTCACATGTTAACACATAATTGGTAACGAGATTAATTATGTTTTATTGAAGTTGGGCACACCAAAACACAAACATGTAACTAAACAACAAGGTGTAAAAGGTGACAAAATTCATCCACATTATTTAAACAAGACATCCCATTTCGTAAAGTTAGACAAGTTCTCAAATTAAAACCTATGTGTAATGCAAATTAGTCATTAACAGAGTGCACATTTTTCGTATCCTACAACCACGTGAAAGTGTACAACGATCTCGTAACATTAAGAAACGTTAGTCTAAATATACGATATTAGACTTCAAACAACGAAACAATTTTACGCTTGTACAAAAATACATAGGATATATATATGTATATATGTGTGAATATGTGTGTGTGTGTTTGGATCCATATAGTCACGAATCAATTTGAAAGTGTAATTTATAGAAATACTTTTTATTTAAGGGCACATTATTGGAGACGTAGCGCGTGTATGTTTTTGTCATGTTGCTCGCTCAACAAAATTGAAAAGAGAAGATGATGATTTCTGACGTGACGATAATTAAAACCAGAAATTCGCTTATAAACTTAGATCCGATAAGACATGTACCTAGGAGAGCTTTTCAAATTTTACAGTAAATTTTTGTTCGTTCCGGTTGAGAAAAATACTTCTTATGAGGACTGACGTAAAATTCAGAGGAGAAACTAGACGAGGAAATCAGAATAAGGTCTCTCACTTCCCCGTGGATATTTGTGAAACCACCTTAACACAAAAGTGACGTTGACGTTCCTATATCTGTCGCTACATCCCATATTACTTTCCGTATCTACGACTATTGGTTCGCTATTCTGAATGCTCGCATTTCGAGCGCTATTTGCGGGAGCTCTGAAAACTTCATGAATTTCCGTGAAATGAGAATTCCAGCCCGCAGTTACAAAAACCATTCCTTCATTATAGCTTCTTTTTTTTAAATAATTTTTCCTCTAGCAATGGACTATAGGAATTTTTTCAATTATTTTTAAATAATCCTATACGTAACATATTTTTGGATTGCCTTTTGAGGATATTCTCTTTGATCTCATGATCCGGTTGTTCGGAAAGTTTTCAGACAAAATAACAATCATGTTTGCAGTGTAGAAGGAACAACAGCAGTAAGTAGCCTACATTTTATTCGGGTGCTCACTTCTCCTCCCTCTTTCTCACTTTGCCACAACTATCATCACATTACCTCAGCTCGTATATTTTGGAACAACAGGTTTTGTCCTATTGGTATTGCAGATAGCTTCTCGTAACTCTAGCTTGCTGTAATCTCACTTACGTTAATGCGTGTTGATTTTTATAACCACGAAGGCCAGGAAAAGGAAGACTATCTCGCATCATAAAAACCATGAAGCCGGGTAACTCTAATCGCCTTACATATTCGTAGAACCTGAGATGCCACGAGCAAGCAACGTGACGTCATTATAAACATAATTTCCATCGGGCACACTTAACCTAGAAATGTTGGAAACTGCAGCAGTCGGGCTAATATTATAACTGAAAGGTGTGAGTGTGCATCCATACATGTTCGCATGGTCATGTGATGCTGGACAGATGTCACATAGCCGAGGAGCTGGCCTTCGATGCCCTGGGTGCCAGTTCCCTACTGCTGCTTGTGCCGAGAGAGAGAGAGAGAGAGAGAGAGAGACCCCCCCCACAGTTAAAATAATACGTTTTGGAAAACACGTAAGTTACAATGTTCACACTTTGTTACGCTATAGTGTCCTTAAAATAAATTGAATGTTTTCCCCTTCATATAAAACGACAAACTCTAAAATATATATGTATATTTTTAACCTCTACTTGTACAGGGGAAAAGTAAAGTACCACACATCTCGCTTGTACCTAAACAAACAAATGGAAAGATAGCATCGAAGAATGGGGTAAGCGAAATGAAATTAAGTTTTCATGTACTTTCTCAGAGTGCATATACACGGAAGTGCCAATCCCAAAGCATTTGCATATGACTACTTATCTCTCCTATGGATTAAAAAAAATTTTTTACGGTGTTACTTTTGCGGGGATATGGTTGCTAGTGGCATTTCGCTGCCTATGGTGTAAATGCATGGAAATTAATTTTCAGGGGCTAATAAGTGCAGATCTGAAACTTGAAAAAAAAAAAAATAATAAGTTTTCGATTGAGACTATTGCGTATTTTTATAAATTTGCTTGTTAAGTCCTTTCAGGTTTTTAATGTTGGGCATGTATGTCTTCTGCAGATGGGCCTTTCAGAACCATACTACGCTTACAGCGCGTTTCGAGGCACAGAGATGGTCGGTTTTAAGTTAATTAGAGAATCATTACTTTTAAATACCACGCGAATTATCGTCATGAAATAAAAAAAGGCAACTATATGAATTAAAATAGATAAAGCAAAATATATAGATTTGATGGTAAACTGGCGTAAATTGAGAGACTGAAAGAAATAGGGGGAGAAATAGAGAGATGGGAAAAATAGTCCTGCATGGTTTCGCAAAAGTCGATGCACATACGAATTTTAAAAATCCCTCAATTTTTGATTAGTTGGAAAAATTCACCTGCCAATTANCGCAAAAGTCGATGCACATACGAATTTTAAAAATCCCTCAATTTTTGATTAGTTGGAAAAATTCACCTGCCAATTAAATGAATTTTTTTTTTAAAGAAAAAATTGACTTCATGAATCCGATAATTATAGTTAGTAAAAAATTACACAGTGTACGTTTTATGCGTTGGTGATCTACCAGATGAAAAAAATAATTTTTTATATAGGATAATAAATACGGATATTCGATTCGGCATAGTAGTATGGCTACTAGNCCAGATGAAAAAAATAATTTTTTATATAGGATAATAAATACGGATATTCGATTCGGCATAGTAGTATGGCTACTAGAAACACACATATATGCTTGAGTGGCTATTGTAGATAACAGCTGAGTTCCTTCGGGTAGGCCAGCAATCCTGAGTCAAGCTGAAGACAATCCCTCCCTTCCCTTTGCCAACTGCTCAAGCCGCACACTCCCATTTAAAATACATTGTCCCCGTATCCTCTTTTATACACTAGTTAGAGTATTATAAATTAGTTCAGTGCACTTGAATAAGCTCATACATTTGAAATGCTTGTATAAAAGTTGAGTGGTTTCTACCAATGTATAATTAATAGATTTTTTAATAATATTTTATTTACTATCTACAATTATTAACACCGTATATGTGAAACATAAAATTGAGATGCGGACTAGGGTGCACAGCGTGAGTGACGGCCTTTTTTGGCTCGCGTGAAATCGCACGCAATTATGCTGTGCGTTCGTGCATGCTGTGTGCGTCCGGGAAGACACGCAGTAACCACCGTAAGTCGCCGTTGCGAATGTTCAGTTCCGAGATCGCAGACCTGGCCAAGAGCAGTTTCCTGCTACGCGGCTCTTGCACGTAGCTAAAGCCGCACGTCGCGACGTGCGGCTTAAGGTTGTCGAAAATGATATCAAATTAAATTTAATTGTTTCGAGGCATAATAACAAATCCAAAACCCCCGTACACATATTTATTAACTTACGTATTTTTCTGGGAAGGTTCTTAAACTGTAACCTGTAAACTAGAGGAAATAGTAGAATAGTTTTAATTGCCTGAATTTGTTGGGAATGTTTTTCGACCAAGTATTCTTATATGAATAAACGTCATGTTATTGAAAAAACAGTAGCTGGCTCAATGGCGTAAACACAACGATAGTAAANTATTCTTATATGAATAAACGTCATGTTATTGAAAAAACAGTAGCTGGCTCAATGGCGTAAACACAACGATAGTAAAAATTTGTTACAGAGATTTTACGAAAATAACTATATGGAATGCTAAATATGGCTTCCAAATATATATATATATATATGTGTTGATGTATTGTTACATGTTACACTGCATCGCTTCCCCTGCCCATTCCTTCTTCAGCGAGAGAAGCAGTGTGTCAAGAAATAGTTCGTAATCTTAGGAGTGCGTGGAGATATACATAGAAGTTCCGCTGCCACGATAAGCCTTTTGGGTCTCGTACCACCTTCTATCATTAAGAGGATAGAAAGTCTGGGGTTATCGTTGCAAGAATGTTCCGGTCATCGCCTTCGCCTATATCGACTNAGAATGTTCCGGTCATCGCCTTCGCCTATATCGACTTGACTCAGGATGCGGGGAACCTTCTGGATCGGGCCAGCGAGACTATTTAAGCCGCGACGGTCCTCCGAGCCGACAGTCTGGAGTTTGGAGCACTGCACGGCCCGTAAGAGTCAGGTGTGCGAAGACAACTAAGCGACGAGCGGCGACGAGAGTGACCAGCGCGAGTGAAGTCTGCGGACTGCGAGCATCGGCACAGTGAAGAGTGAAACTGAGGTTCGGGACTNTATTCTTATATGAATAAACGTCATGTTATTGAAAAAACAGTAGCTGGCTCAATGGCGTAAACACAACGATAGTAAATATTTGTTACAGAGATTTTACAAAAATAACCATATGGAATGATAAATATGGCTTCCAAATATATATATATATGTGTTGATGTATTGTTACATGTTACACTGCATCGCTTCCCCTGCCCATTCCTTCTTCAGCGAGAGAAGCAGTGTGTCAAGAAATAGTTCGTAATCTTAGGAGTGCGTGGAGATATACATAGAAGTTCCGCTGCCACGATAAGCCTTTTGGGTCTCGTACCACCTTCTATCATTGAGAGGATAGAAAGTCTGGGGTTATCGTTGCAACAATGTTCCGGTCATCGCCTTCGCCTATATCGACTTGACTCAGGATGCGGGGAACCTTCTGGATCGGGCCAGCGAGACTATTTAAGCCGCGACGGTCCTCCGAGCCGACAGTCTGGAGTTTGGAGTACTGCACGGCCCGTAAGAGTCAGGTGTGCGAAGACAACTAAGCGACGAGCGGTGACAAGAGTGACCAGCGCGAGTGAAGTCTGCGGACTGCGAGCATCGGCACAGTGAAGAGTGAAACTGAGGTTCGGGACTACTGAACTGAATGCGTGAGTGTTTGACGATTGGAATCGCGGCAATTTACTGACTGAATATGTGTACATAATTTGTGTGGATTAAATTANTACTGAACTGAATGCGTGAGTGTTTGACGATTGGAATCGCGGCAATTTACTGACTGAATATGTGTACATAATTTGTGTGGATTAAATTACTTTAACCAATATAAAGACAGCAATAAGGACTTTAATCAAAATAGAAATATTCATTAAATACTGCGCTCACTGAAAATAACAAGAGCCATAGTGGAGATAATTAGTTTAATGTTTTAAATGATAGCTGTGAGAATATTTTTATCATTATAAATTAATTAAAAATACAATTTTGTCTGTTTATTTGTTCTAAGATTTCCCCTCCCCTTGCTCACATGCTCGGTTAACCCCTGGATTCTTGTAAAAATATATTAAAATAACTATTTTTAATTTTATTTACTCTGAGAACAAAGCAATTAATTATTTCCTTGTGAATTATTACATCAATTGACGCACAATAGTACATTTCATAGCTAAAATTTTACTTTATTATGACAAGAATAAATTTCTGGAGCTTGCAGCGATCTTTGATGCTGAACCAGAAATGATTACTTACGGTACAAACTCGAATGATAGTTTCCAAGTTTCTCGTTTATTTTGTAATTTTTAGTTGCTTTAATTTTATTTCGAAATAATAATACATATATATTTTTTTATTCTCTGAGATAAATGTTAAAGCGTGTTTATGTCCCTGATAATGTTCAGGGGACGTTATAAAAGCACAAGGTTGACTCCCAGTTCCTAATGCCTGTAGCCAGTACCTGAACATACCAAATATCACTAATGTCTTATACCTCGCAGTTGCATGTCAGTATTAGAGTCTTACAGACTAGCTGATTATAACAAAACAATTTGTATTAAATTATTGTAAAACATTTCCCCTCCTGTTCTTATTTTTATAATACTTTTCATTTTCTTTCAGAACGTTTCCTAAGTTTTAATTTTTATAAATGACTGAAACGCTCATAGTATTCTTCGTTAAGCGCTGGCCGTCTTTCTTTGTTTAATTTGAGTTCTCTGAAGTAAAGTGATTCATGTACCTGTATATTTCTTTCCCAACGCAACTGTACCAGTTCATATCAAGACGTATTACACTTCAGAATCACTAGTAATTACCGAGGATAACTTCGAGTTAAGAAAACAAGACAGCAACTTAACTTATCAGTAGATAATATTTAAAAAATTAATAAATAGGTTGGCAGCGAAAACAGTACTTCACTATATTTGCTCTTAATTTGTATTTTTCACATTCAAAATGTTAAGAGTGGTTTTTAAAATTGTAGTGATACTAAGGCGTATCTTAAAATATGCCACAATCCAGCAATCTTTAGAATTATATATTCGCAGTGGTTTACAATGATCAGTGCGGCATCAGAATTCAAGACATTTATATAAAACAGTTTTCATAACCCCTAAACTCTGAACAATGAACGGATGTAAACATTTTGAATAAATTTTTATTGACACAGAGCATTGTGTGAAACAGAAATACATCCCACGATTTTCTGTGAAGGAATATCGGGGGAAATAATATCATTGGTTTCTGCAGTATATTTTGTTGTCTATTCGATGTTGCCATGTTGTTGAAAGCTAGTAAATGTATTTATTTTCCCCCCTTAATTTTTTAAAGGAATTTCCTTTTACTAGAAAATATATCGAATAACTGCATTTTTTTTATTGTAATTTACTTTTTTCTTCGGCGCAGAGGCGTTCAAAATTAAAACAAATTTCCAGTTGTTGAGTGTAAATTGTGTGATAATAAAACATGCCCGATAAATAATCCGTGTTGTTGTAGCTATTTGCGTTTGGAAATAAAAAGGCCATGCAGGGTACTTAACATTTAACATCTAAAGGGTTGTGCACATTCTTCAAATAATACTGACCCTTGAAACACTTAACGAATTGCTTCCAAGGGCATTAAAAAAAATTTATTNGTGCACATTCTTCAAATAATACTGACCCTTGAAACACTTAACGAATTGCTTCCAAGGGCATTAAAAAAAATTTATTGGTGATTGTTCCGTATTGCGTACTCTTATGGTAAAACCATAGGAAACCTGCGAGTGCACTATCGAGTANAAATTTATTTTAAATTATGACAAAAATGAGGTAATGTAGGGTTGACTCTTATAGTATACGATTCCTGTTCATGATCTATCGAGATGTTGTGTGTTTACATTTTAAAATTAAAAGAATTCCTTATTTAAACCTATATAAATTTCCAGGAGAACCTTCCTTGGTATATAATTTCCAGAAATTATTTTAACAGTAATTTGTTTTGCCCAGGATTTTATATAATGATGGAACAATTTTCTTAAACTATACAGAATGATTCACGAGGAGTTACCTCTACTCACAGGGCTTTATTCCTTACATCATTTGGAGAAAAATATGTCTTATAAATGTGAGTCCTATTCCCAATTTTTATAGGGTAATTCGCAACATTTCAAAATTGACGAATAAAATAATAACACTTTCAGAAGTAAATACAGTGATGTGTTATCAGACCATTTTGTTTACAGTTGAGCNTTGACGAATAAAATAATAACACTTTCAGAAGTAAATACAGTGATGTGTTATCAGACCATTTTGTTTACAGTTGAGCATCACAATTGCGTCTGCCAGGCTTACTAAACAAGTTCAAAATGTTTCCGTCTACTTCCATACACTTGGCCACACGTGTTGCTCTACGCAGCTGCACGCGGCTNTTGACGAATAAAATAATAACACTTTCAGAAGTAAATACAGTGATGTGTTATCAGACCATTTTGTTTACAGTTGAGCTTCACAATTGCGTCTGCCAGGCTTACAAAACANTCACAATTGCGTCTGCCAGGCTTACTAAACAAGTTCAAAATGTTTCCGTCTACTTCCATACACTTGGCCACACGTGTTGCTCTACGCAGCTGCACGCGGCTGTCTTTGATTTCTGTAGCGGCGTGCATGATACGCGCAAGTAGTTCCTCACGTGTTTGTGCAGTCCTTTGGTAAACAATATCCTTCGTCCATCCACATACACAATATTCTGGGCATTTCCCATTTGTCGAATTAAACTGTAAATATTGGGAATAGGACCCACATTGTAATGACACATTTTGTTCCAAATTATGTAAGGAGTAAGCCCTATGAGTGGCGGTAATTTCTCTTGAATCTTCGTGTATAATTGAAAAATTTAGCAAACTCTCGTTTAAAAAAAAACTAACTAACTTTAGTTTGAAATAAAATGCGCAATAGTTTTACTAACTAACATTTTGACAATCTATAACATTGTTAAACGGTACGAATCACACCATATTGCGAAGTTAAGGGATACATTCCTGTCTGTAAGAATTATTTATGAAATATAAACGATTATAGTAAGTGGCTTTCGAACGTAATTTTTCTAACACTTTACAGGTATAGGAAGTGTCCCACGAGAATAAACTCATAAAAACAAATGCAAAATTATTATTAGTACCTTGAGTTTATAGGAACATTTTTCTGTCCCAGCTGTATGCAGCATAATCGCCTGATTTCTTGAAAATTTTTCCTCAGATAACAATTTGTCTCTCTCTAAATATCATGCATGAAGTATATCCCAAATAAGAGAGATTATCATACTTATTCTCAAAAAAAGTATTTTGTTATAATAAAGAGGGAGTTCAAAAAACTTTATATATTTACGAGATTATTAAAGGGTTCCATTAATTTATGTATATAACTACGCACATTCATAACATCTGAAAAAATATCTTTCCGGGTAAGTGAAAATTTTTATTTAGAAGTAGTCTCGAAGGATATTTGCGTCAAAATCATGGTAACACTGGACTCAAGGCAATCTTTCCCGTAAACTTCGAGTTCGCACACGAACAGTCATGGCGATACGAGGAGGATTTTGCAAGAGATAAATTTCATCCTTCAAAGTACTGTAGGCAGTTAAGAGTTCTTATTCTGGCGCGCTGGTCAACCACCGAGACTTTTTCGGATCAATAAGGCGCGAAGTGGCGGCCGAGATAGGGAGAAGGGGTTTCGAGGACGCCTTACAAGCCTGGCAGCAAGATGAAGTATATGCGATGGGAGCCTGTCGGCACTTGCGTTTACGTTTCCCGATGTAAGAAATGCCGACAACGCCTTATAATCCTTCATACGACCGCATGTATCGACAAGTAAAGTAGATAAGTTTCAAAAGAAAACACAGTGTTGCTAATAATTAAACTGCTTTTATGAGTACAACAGGTGACACCTTTAATTCCTAATCTTAGTTTTTATTTCTAGCCAATGTGTTAACTACTTTGGAATTTTAATCATTGTCTTTGTAGTTTCTCCATCCATAGTTTCTCCATCCATTATATAGTTTCTCCGTCCATTTTATAGTTTATCCGTCCATTTTATAGTTTATCCGTCCATTTGATAGTTCCTCCATCAATTTTATAGTAAGGTTTTCGTTACAGACAGAGGGTTAAGCTGAAGATATAACGTGACCTTAATTTACAACATGAGACAATTATTACTGGCACTGTGTTGGATATAATTAAATATTACAGTGTAATTAACGATTTCTGTTCCAAAAAAAACAGAACATATGTTTATGCAATACCTACTTTGTGTGAGAGATTTGTACAATACACACATTTTCGTGCAAACACAAAAATCGCCTAATCATGTTGGTGTGGCAGACTAGAACTATTTCCCTCAGTAACTATACAATCAGGTAGATGGACTGTGGGAAATAAATACATTAATTAATTTATGAAATAAAAAAATAACTCTAATATACGTTAATTAAAGTACAAACATTTGAATCGTAAGGTTAAAACCTATAAATCGAAAATTAAATATTGAATCTCTATATGTATAGTATGGTTTTTATTCAACAACGAACATTTAACTTTTTAAAAACCTCGAATAAAATAAATGCTCGAAAAACTTATAGCATTACTCTAACATGTCAGTTTTTTTATTTAATTACTTTACGAGTACATGTGTCAATGAATGTGCTGGCGACAAGTATTTAAGTTAGTGTAAAGATTAATTTCATTTCATCTGAAATTGTTAGTGGGTAAACAGCTTCTGGTCTGATAAGCAATTAACATCTTTTTCCCTTGGAGTCATAAAGTTGGTTCTTTTCCATAACGCAGGTAAATGAAGAGCATAAATCTTTGGGAAGCTCTCGAATTAAATTATCTTTGCAAGCTTGTCTGCTAGTGAAATTTAATTTTAGCAATTAGAATAAATGGCATAATTCATGCGTATTGGCGTCTACAAAATCTGAACATTTATTAATAAGCCAAATTTCCCACAGTATTCTGTATAATTTAAAAATTATATTCGAAAAAACGTGCATTGGCTTCATTGTGAATAACCTTCGAACGTGTGTCACTTTTAGGCCGAATAATGCCCGGACTAACACAATATTTAATAAATAAAAATAAAGCATTTTGTAAAAAAAATATTGAAACATAACTTACGCGTGAGCATGATTTTACTTTATATGTAAGGCGATCAATGCCAATGGCGGTGACGGAGCTTACAGATATTACTCTCTTGTATATATATTTTTTATATTGTTTGTGTTTTACTTGAAGAAAGCATTCTCTTAGCTGTTTAGTTTTTGGTAGTCAAAAAACAACTAACTTACTTCCGTTTTGGTTCTCGGAATTCTGGAATAATACAATTAGTGAGATGTATCTTAAATTCACACTAGTTTAACTTCCGATACCAGAAAATACCGAGTTATACATCAATTCTACGTAAGCATATGTCTGAACAACATAATTTTTGGATCCTACACCTCTCGTTATATTTTAGTGTCCGTTTGTCCTTTACAACCAGATGTCCTGGGAAAAGTTTCATTAATAAGACTGGGCTTTTGATGGCAAGAACGTAGGCTACAGAATGCTATTTTTACTGAAAAGTTCGATCGAATAAGCAAATTTATTAAGATATTTGGCTTCCGTTATACTGCATAAATAAGAAGCCTCACAATACCCACGAATCGAAAGGGAAGATAAATATATATATCTTATATATATATAATATATATATCGATATATTTCATAATTTACATATACGTTTTATAAGGAGACAATTGACACAGTATGGTGGTTGGACACGGAAAGAAATATAATTTATCGAGTGTTGACCAAGAATGAAACTTACAATTTATATAATAAAATAAACTTGTGACCGACTCGTTAGTCACATTAACTTTCGAAACTCAAGTGGAAGGATGTCAGACCAACAATGGTTCAAGCCAAACAATCGATATTACAAAAAATTGCCCTGACCATCGAGTCGGTATTTAGCTAGTCTGAAATGGAATCCACAATAATCAGTTAAATTTTTCGTTTGTTACCTCTGCGCATAAAGTGTAATTTTAATATAATATTTTAAGTTTTGTGCCAGGTAAGTAGGATGTCGAAGTTTACCAAATATATTTATAAACGTGTTCACGAATTTTGACTCAAAAATAGTAAATTATTGTGAGGAGTGGGAACACACTATTTTGTCATGAAGAAAATCTTAATTACTGGTAAATTTAAACACTGAAAGTCAAACATTAATTGTATTGGGGAAGAAACCCCCAGACCCTGGCATTTTAGGAGACCATTAACAAATTTCTAATTTTAATGGTAGTTCTCTCCCCTCTTTTTCCCTTACTTCCCCAAATAATATTCCCCTTACTCCATCGATTGCTACTTCCGAGAAATTGGTCTGCGTACGCCACTGGTAATGCCCGGATAAACATATAAATATATAGAATTTATTTGTATTCAAACATCTATTATACAGGATGATTCGTGACAATATGGCGTAATTGAAGGAGCTGACTGATCGGTTCTATAAGTTTGAACGAATGTAATACCTACGTGATGTGAAATGCACTGACGCCGGAGCTGGCGTATTTTAACATCTCCNCTGATTGGTTCTATAAGTTTGAACGAATGTAATACCTACGTGATGTGAAATGCACTGACGCCGGAGCTGGCGTATTTGAACATCTCCTGTCAAAGCTCATTACCATCTAAAAGCACTAACATGTACGTCACCTGCCATTACATGTAGAAAACAGTGCTTCGTTCGTAGTTACCTAATAGTGAATGTTATGTTTACTTTCTCTGAATGTTCGTTCTCTAAATCCTATATTATTGTGATTGCAACCAATTTTGGTATATCATTTTTACTCCTATTATGCTCAGTAATAATCTCCTTCAGTTAGGCCATATCGTCACGAATCATCGTGTATATGTCGGGCTTACTGTGGAACACTGTTCCGAGCAGAGTTCGCCCAGCGCAGTCCACCTGGTCTCTCTTGCCGTGTCGGCGAAACAGATATACGATATATCTATATACTGGATGATTATTAAATCATGGGACAGACATTGAGAGGTGGTAGAGCTCACTAAAACAAACAACTATTGTATAGGAATGTGTGGGCGGAAATGACGCGTTGAAGCACAAACATGAAAATAGCACATGAAATGCAACACATTAGATGCATGTCTGCCTTTTCGCCATTCGTAAAATCACCCATCACGGCCGAACTCTCAAGCGCAAATGCTTTGCTCGCTGATGCAGCAGGTCACTGGCGCACCGTTTGACTGCCCTCGACTATCGCCATCACTGTCAGCCAATCACGCCGTATGTAGAGGTCGCCAAGCATGCGTGACCGTTGGTGGATGCATTTCCAGCAACTGTCTCCACACATTCCTATACAATAATTGTAGGTTTTAGTGAGCTCTACCACCCCTCGATGTTTGTCCCATGATATTAGAATCACTCTGTAAAGGTGAACACGCACGGGTTGAGTTGAAAACAAGTTTCCACGAGACTCGAGGGTGCATCTGTGCGGGCAAGAGAACCGAGACGAAGCACGTGCGCCTCAGAGAGAAAGCTCGTCTAGAAGTTCGGTAAACTGAGCGAGAGCAGGGAGAACCGACCGCGTTACCGCATGGCGACGCTGTATTGCGAGAGATTGCGCGTGACGCTTCTCTTCGAGACAACTGCCGAGAAGAACAACTTCAATAACAACTTTAGTCCGTTCACGGTTGTTTCCAACTTTTCCGAAGCCCTGCTGAAGTTCTACGTCCAGCATATCCCTCCCCCCCCATCGCCTCGTGCAAACAAAGCTTAACCGAGTACAGAAAATAACAACAAAGGGACAGCACACCGCTTTCGTGCGCACTAGGTGTAATAATATTTTGCATAAGATCTATTCCGTGCTAAGCATTACCAACACCCCCCCCCCAAATCCTTTATCCCGGTTTTAATTCATATTTATAATAAATGAGTGATTATAATTTATACATGTAATACAGATAAAAAATTTAATAGAAAAAAATGTATTTTTGTGTTAACACAAGTATAACTCACTTTTGATAAGTGCATATTTAGGAAACAAAGAAGGACGTCATACTTTGGAGAGATATGTCAAAAGTTTGTGAAGAAACTGTGAAGAGACCACCTGATCCTAAAGATACCACAATCGCGTACTCCCATGAGGGTTATGTTACTGGTTTTACTGTCGGAGGTGTCCCTAGGTGACTAATTATGTATACGCCTGTATAAGAAAACGGAACAATAAACAGTTCGACATAAAACCGTACCAGTGCAGTTTAAACACAAAATTATCAATTTTTTTTATTTTGACTACTATAAAAGCATGATATTTCTAACTACGTATTCCTGTTGTCAGATATACTGTAATTTTTTCATCGTATGAACGCTGAATTTGACAAAAAAATAGTTGTTCTACAAATCAGCGTTTATTCTTGAGCTGTATACATGCTTTGTAATAACATTAACGCCGCCATATAATTTATAGAGTTTTAATATTTGGAAATGTGTAAAATATGGTGCCAAGGAATTCTGTTTCAAGGAGACACACTCAAAGTTGAACACTTTCAAAAATGATTTTTTTTTTTTTGCTTGGTAGGGAAACCGGAAGAAAAATTAAAGACCTGTTGCTCTAGCAATTTCATCGGTAAGAATTTCATTAATACTTATATAAAATCTAATATAAATATACGGATAATGATATTCCTTCATGAACACAAACAAATACACCCTACAAAAAAATTTCGCAGAAGACGTTCAATTTAAATAATTATTTAAAGCAAAATACATAATAAGCAAATTTTATACATTGACAACAGCAGTAAATATTTTCAATCAAATTTTCATTGAACGTAATGTATTACAATTTTCGTGAAATATGGGAAAACATTTCAAAAGATAGCTCTCCTAACTAGAGCTAATTAATCCGAAACATGTCGAGTCATCGTTTGTTTATACTTGTGTATAACTTGAGTGTATGCAGTGTTGAAATGATCAGTTATTACAGTTTTTTGTAATAACTCTTGTTAGAAAGTGTTCGTATAAATTCTTGATATTTCTGTCGAGGGCAAGTTGGCAGTAAGAGTTTAAGGTTTTTATAAGCATATTCTCAACACTAGAACATAGCTTGGTTGGGAGCGCAGTTTTGGGTCCGGAGATCACTATTTTTGTGTGGTTCAGGTTTCCATCAACATTCCTGTGCAAAATCACGTGAAGTAATAATTAAACTGGTTTACAGAATCATACAATGAATTTACTTTCAATGTGTTCTACGATAGACAGCTACTAACTTAGAACAAGGCATTTCACCTTTATAAAAAAAGATAACAAGACATTTCACTTGCAGTGAAATTTAAAATTATGGTAAACAGAAAACAAAAATAAAATAATTTTCTCAAATTCTACAAAAAATTTATTCTGAAAAGAAGTTAACTGCCTTTTACTTACCCTTGAGAATGACTATCACATCAATAGCTTTTGTTCAACTGTGTTAGGATGAAACTCATTTTTAAATGAATTATTGCCCGTTTGTATTCTTGCTGTGTCCCATTTATAGGTACTAATACTTACCGTATTATTAATGCCCGAGGAAATACAAAAACGCGGGCTCTCAAGGTCTCGTTGTTAAGAGCCGCCCGAATGTCTCTCTCACTAACGTTGTCTCTTACCAACTTACACTAGATATGAAGGGCATGAAATGTTGCTGCTTTGTCAAAATGCAATGGATTCCCAAGGAGGACTGGATAATGAAGTGCCGCATGGAAACATGCCTAATGTAATGCGTAATGTAAACGTAAAAAATGAAAGTTTGCTATCTGTGCCCGCACTCCACTCGCGTGGACATCAAACTATTGTTAATTTTTTTTTTTATATAGTTGAATTTTATTTAGTGTTAATCTTTTATACTCCATACATATTATAAAACTCAACGTCTNTTTTTTTTTTTATATAGTTGAATTTTATTTAGTGTTAATCTTTTATACTCCATACATATTATAAAACTCAACGTCTCGGTGAATTAAATGGTAAAAAAACGCTTATTATTATTTATCTGTTATATATAGATATATGCTATCACCGAGTTTCTTTAGGTAATATTATTCTACACCATTCTTTCCTTCATTATATTGTTCCATCTTTAACGTTTTAGACAGAGTATTGCAAGAGAGCGCGCTGGTGGCAAACTTTTTTCCGACTTGATTCACTATTATCGTCACTGTTTGTTCCTTATGTTACTTTACGAAACAAAATATATACTTAAACCTGGCCAGAGAACATAGTTATGAATTTAAAAAAAACACGCAAATCGGATACGTGGTTCTCGAGTAATAAGCGCACAGGCAAGACCATATTTACATTCAACGTCATCTTATTCAAGAAAGCAACCAACCGCCTAGCTCTTGCCGAAATGAATTTATACATTTTTGTTTACTTGTGGATAGCTGCTCAAAATCATGATGAACCACAAAATTATCTGCTCTATCCCTAAAATCTTACAGAATTTAGGGAAGAGTGTTTTTAATTCCACTAGCTTACTTTTGCTCACGAATATTTGTTTGGGGTATAGAAAACCGATGATTTTGCNAAGAGTGTTTTTAATTCCACTAGCTTACTTTTGCTCACGAATATTTGTTTGGGGTATAGAAAACCGATGATTTTGCAAGGTTTGCTTCAATGCTGACACGCATTTGGGAGCTAAGTTCTAAGTAATTTTTGCCCACAGATGTAATTTATCTTCCAGATTGTATAACGTATGTTAGCAACTGGAGTGAAAATTTTCTCACTAAAATATGCGCGTTGAATTACACTTTATACAAATATCTTTGTGGATCCACTTGAAAACCTAGTATTTAATCAATTTATTTTTCCTAAAATTCAATGTTGCAGTTTCTGCTATCATTGTACACTGAAGAGCCAAAAAAACTGGTATACCTGCCTAATATCGTGTAGGGCCCCCGAGCACGCAGAAGTGCCTCAAGATGACGTGACATGGACTCGATTAATATCTTAAGGTATGCAGGAGGCAATTCACGCCATGAATCCTGCAGGGAAATCCACAAATCCATTCTGCGCCATTTTGAGAGAGGGTTGCACGTCTGTCACGTTTAATGATTCTTGTCAGTCGTAGTTTGTCCCGTTCATTCACGATCTTTTTCCGGCCGCAGCGATGTCGAAGATGTGATGTTTTACCCGATTACCGATATTCACGGTACACTCGTGAAATGGTCGTACGCGAACATCCAAATTTTATCGCTACCTCGGAGATGCTATGTCCCATCTCTCGTGAACCGACTATAACGCCACGTTCAAAGTGACTTAAATTTTGATAACCTGCCATTGTAGCAGCAGTAACCGATTTAGCTGCCGACCGCATCGCGTTACTCTGGTTGGTTCCATACCTCCGTTATTTGCATACACACGCCTGTACCAGTTTTTTTGGCTCTTCAGTCTACACACGTACAGCCTCTATTGATTCAATTACAGTTATTGTCAGTTAACAGAGAGTGAGTTCCAAAATCTACATATGCATGTCTCAATATGTGTAGACAGCAATTGTACCTCATTTAGGACACCATAAAATGCTCAGCTTCCCTCCCTACAACTTAATTATTCTACATTCATAATTATAACAACAGCCTTTTCCTTAATTCCGTTTACCAGAAAGAAACTTTTGCTGACTTAAAATGTTTTGTTTGAAAATGAGAAAAATAAGGCTGTTAAACTGGGCAAAAGTTGAAATTTCTGAAAATTAGAAAAACGATGAACAACAACTGCATCTACAATCAAATTATTAAAACAGGCAAAATAAGTGCAGTTCAAAATTTTCAATTAAAATTTGTTCTTTCTTTTTGTAAGCGGTGTTATTCTCGACAGTATTGTCTTGGCGCTTCGACAAGTACGCAATGTTGTGGCTGTCGTATTCCGTGCTCTAAGTAGTGTTCAGAAACACCGCAGTGAACCAGGTAAGTACGAGTACATTTTTTTAAATTTGCGATTAATACTTTTTAATGTGTAAAATCGGGAGAAACGTTTGTTCTACTATGAATAAATACATTATTGAAAAACCTTTTTCTTCACACATCCTTCTGATATCTCGTAAGATTTTTTTCCCCCTGTTTTCCAGTTACACGTGTTCCGGCACTATAGTTCTGCGTGTCAGTTTGATCTCTCATAAACCGGAGTTCACAGTAATGGAAGAATTCCAGGAAGACTCCATATCGAAATCGCGTCTACTGCTTATAATCGCGATTGGCATAACATTATACATATTCTATTATTATATCTCTATATTCTATCATTCTCTTAAGGTACTTATGATTGTAATACTGATGTTTAAGTTTTGATTCATATTCGATACATGAGAATCATGATTTAAATTTCATGCCAGTAAACGTTGTGATCACCTGTAATTTTACATTTTTCAGGAAATAAAATATTTTCTGAACAATGTTAGGGGTTTAATTTAAAATGGTCTTACGTTTACTTAGTGCTTCAAAAGACTACGGTAGCGTTTCAAGTATATATAACTTACTCCGATCCTGTAAAGTTTTTTTGACATATACATACTTCCAACAAATCATAAATTTTTATTTAATTTTATGATTTGTTTGGTACACAAACAAGCTTTCTTGATCTAGCCACGCGATGGAATAAAGGTGAGGTANTATTTAATTTTATGATTTGTTTGGTACACAAACAAGCTTTCTTGATCTAGCCACGCGATGGAATAAAGGTGAGGTAATCTTGTTTTATTCCTCTGCTTGCGTCCTTAACTCTCCAAACGGGCGGCAAAACGATGAAGACCACGTGGTCTGGCAGCGACGTGTAATTTCGTTACATTTAATTTTCCAAAAATTCCGATATTTACAGAATATGCATTTAGCATTGTTTCACTTGAATTGATTCAAGCTGCATTGAAACTCAGTCAAAATAATAGTGACAGTATTTCAGAGCATCGATTTAAGTTAGTATTTTTATGATTCAATCCACCGCTTTGATAGTGTTACCATCATGGAAGTATTCGAATGTTTGGAACGCGGAGATGTGTTTCTGCAGATCTGGCATGCGCACTCTACCCTTTTTTGTTCTCTAAGAGTCTAACGGGCCAAAGTATTTTAAAGAGAACGAGCGTGAATTTGCTTCGCGACACTATACGTACTAGAAATAAGAGTGCTGTCTCTGGGGTGTAACAATGCTGATGCAAAAATAAATCAGAAATCAAACTTTCGTTTAAAAACTGTATAACAATTTTGGAACACCTCTTGTGGTAGCACTGTATAGGTAGTAAATATTGGAACCGATAAATTTCGCTCTTGAGTCTTAAAAATTACGGCCTCTCGATAACACTCCTATCATATTTTCGCGATCCTGCAGAAAAACATTTGGCAAGGTGCCGCATTGGCTTTCTCGGACTTTCCCAATAATCTCTGGCAAAGTTCATCAATAACCCTAACGGGGAAATGCGTGGGGGAAAAAAATGATAATCTACAGAACAAGTCAGCTAGAACGTGGGTCCGTAGTACGAACCTGCCGCAAGTGGAAATTAAATTAGATTTTAAGCTGGCTTGCACATAAGTTTGACTATATTGAAACATAACTAGGTTCTATGAACGTGATGAATGGTCATGCCACAATCGCAAAATATTTATTAAACTTCCACTTAAATTTCTGTCTGTAATGTTGCTTGTCCACGACGACTGCTTCTCGGGAATACGGTCAAAAATTGTGTCGTCTNTTTTGCTTGTCCACGACGACTGCTTCTCGGGAATACGGTCAAAAAGTGTGTCGTCTTGAAGATATACCTCGCATTTTCAAACAAAACGCAGAAATAGCTTGTCATCGACAACGGTTTGCAATACGTACGAGTACATTCACAGTATTTTAAACACTTACGTTTTAAATTATTTAACAGTTAAATATATNCGGTTTGCAATACGTACGAGTACATTCACAGTATTTTAAACACTTACGTTTTAAATTATTTAACAGTTAAATATATATATAAAAATATACAAGGTTTGTTTTAAAATTGGTACCTTACAAATGCTCACAATAAATTACAATTCGGTCTTCAAACTATTTTTCGTATAGTATCCATGGTATTCTTCATTCAAATTAAATTAATTAAAACTACTGTAAGGAGAACAGCGTAAGCTAATCGCTTTCTGATTAACGCATTTGCTAGATTAATCTGGAACGTACTTCGTTTAATACAAATTATAAATTATATTCCTAGTACTTTATTAATTGTAGTTACGTAATAAAACTTCCCTAGATTATTAGACAAGTAAATGCAACAATACTAAAACTCTGTATACAAAATTATTCGGAAAATGGCAGTATCAAAAATATTATTAAAATTTAGCCTTGGTATTCTTGAAAATCCGNTGTATACAAAATTATTCGGAAAATGGCAGTATCAAAAATATTATTAAAATTTAGCCTTGGTATTCTTGAAAATCCGTGTTTCAATTATTAAAAGTAAATAATTATTCAGCCTCGCATGAAAATTTCACAAAGGTGAAATATTAATTTGTGTTTTTTTTTTTCTATTTGACGCGATCATGTACACTGCTTGAGAGATTTTGGTACTAAGCATGGCGATTCGAGTAAATGTTCTTATAACTGTTGAATACGTTATTGTGCTTTTAAGCCGAACACAAAATATGAGAATATTTTATGTTACGGCTTTGTTCAAAAAAGTAATTACTTGATTACGTGGGGCCACGGTGGTTTAGTGGTCAGACTACTCGCCTCCCACTAAGGCGAACAGGGTTCTATTCCCGACGGGGTACTTCCGAAATTTTGCATGTGGGAATCGTGCCGGTTGATGCCGCTGGCCGGCGGGTTTTCTCAGGGATATCCCGTCTCCCCACCATTTCATTCCAGCGCCGCTCCATATTCGCCTCTACACCCTCACCGGCTCTCAATACCCAGATGTTAAGAGCCACTTAAACCTCTACACATTACTCCACTTTATTAGATTACGTGCCACAAAAAAGTGTAGTTTAATATTGTAGTTTATGTAGTATATAAACCGGTTCTCTTATCTCGGGTAGCCCAGAAGAATTTCTTCTATCTACGCTGATATTTTGTGTAGTGCAATTGTGTAACTACACAACCTGAATGCTGATGCGTGCTAGTCTAAAGCACGACACAGACTTACCGCAATTGTGTAAAATTTCTTAACTTAATCAAAAAGTCACTGTTTGATTACATTTAAACGGTGAAATTTTTATGGAAAAACTAAGAGCACGCTTACGCTCAATCACTGATCACTTATATGGAAACGAGGAAACAATTAAATTTCTTTAAAATTAGAGCACCACTATTTATCGTAGGATCAAGGTAATTTGTTTGGTACAATTTCAGTCTCCTCTACTGTGGCCTTGTCTGTTTTCTAGAAATACTAGGGTGTATGCCCAATTAATTAATTAACTTTTCATACAACAGTGGTAGCTTTTCCAACGCTTGCTATGCTCGTGCATTTTCACAAACTGTTTTAAAATGTCAGTTTCTATATGACAAATCAAGTAGGAAATCTTTGCTGCTGCCGTGATACTTGAATTTCACCCTGTCACAGTAAAAACTAGCGTTAATTCGAAATGAAGTAAACTACTTATTTAGATTATTTCCCGGTTTAAGCATCCACAATCTTGGCGAAAAATTATCGTTAGGTTTTCGCTGTTTGAGGAGGCGACGTTCAAAAATAGCTTAGCCACGTTGCTCGAAATTTTTAGTAAGAGCCAAAACTGTTGATTGGAATTTTTATATATTTCGAATCTTTCTATACAATGAAACTCATACAGATTTTTTCAGGTAAATAAACGAAGGGATGATATAAATAATGTTTATGTAATGAACATACTAGACTAAAGAAGATAAACATCTATACACATTTCGTTATTGCATAAACTGACGGATAATACACTATTGTTTGTGAAAATTGCAACACCTTGACAGAATGGCCCGAATGAATACAAACTCGAAGGATGTTTAGAACAGTGTACCTGCAATAAGCGATTAGGATTGCAGAGAGATGGCGTACACGTAGGCCCAGCAGCGCCCTCTCGTGTGTGACCGGAAAGGTCAGTGTTACGCCAAGCTCAGTCAGTGAAGAACTTTCGAAAGAAGTGAAAGCAAGTGCCGGCATGTCTCGTCGACGTCAAAGGGCGCCTTATCAGCATGTGAGCGAGTTCGAACGGGGCAGAATAATTGGTATCCAGGAAACGGGTTTGTCATACCGTGATATTTCGGCTCGCACAGGATGACCGCCATCTTGTTCGCATGGCCGTAACTGACCATACAGCCTAGTACACAGTATTGGCTCGACACTAGAGCACTGCAACGGGCGTGGATCTGTCTGCTACGGACTGGACTGGTATATTTTTTTAGTGCTTAGCTTTTCAGAGGAGCATTGAGGAAATGTTTTACGCTTTGCTGTAGGCATATGGCCTATTCACGGGTTCTTCACACATTGTAAAGAAAGCATTAGAAAAATAACCCCATGTATGACGTGCTTGGTTGCTTCATAAATACGTAATTTCTCAAAAGCGTATTATTATTTTATTAGTATTAAAGTACGCATGCCATTGCATCGGCTTTCATTGTTCAGAAACCACAAACGCCTCAGACGGCAATGGGCACGTGAACACCGTCACTGGCGTACTGAGTTGAAAAATGTAGTGTTTTCGGACGAGTACCGCTTCAACTTTTCCTACAGTGATAGCCGCATACGTGATAGACGCTACCGTAGTGACCACAATCTTGCAGCCTGCACTGTGGAGCGGCATAGCGGACATACGCCAAGTGTGATGGTTTGGTGCGCCATTGGATACAACTTGCGATCTCGACTCCTAAGTATTAAGGGCTATCTGAACAACAACTGCTTCATCAGGGAGGTTATAGAGCCAGAGGTACTGCTTCTCCATCGTTTCGTTTCATATAATGTAATTTTCTCATACAGACAGTTATAAACAAAATATATTTTCTGTCATTATTGATATTTGTTAATTCATTTATGCAACTCAATTCCAAATAGCAATCAAGAATGGACAGTTTCCATGATAAATTTAACTAACTTGCATAAAAATCTGACACACACATTTATAGTTATCAAAGGATAATAGTTACAAACATCTTGAAACGAAGGTGACATTTTATTTGTGTTTACCTTTGAGGTCTGAGACACGATTAATACAAGATGTCGACAATAAATTTTAATTTTACCTACACCCATAAGGAAGAAGCTGACACCCATTTCCACTTCGTAATATTTTGTGTCCGTGTTAAAGCAGGAAGTAACACAGTATACTCACTCAACCAAGAACAAGGTAACCCTTATTCAGGAAGCTTTTCCCCGAAAAACCGAGAGGAAACAAGAGCCCCACGTAACAGAATGAATTACCCGGCATTAAGAGAAGAGATAGCGAGGAAGCTGTACAAAGTTAGGCCTTTTATCTTCCTTATTCTGTTGTCGTAAAAAATTCTCCAGGCGAGGCGCTGTACCGAAACTGTTCCTTAGGGGGCTTGAGACGGTGAGGCAGGTCCCTTGAGCCATTTAGTTCAACAGCCCTGCCGGGTGCATGGAACAAGGGGCTACATTACATACAGGAGGATTGTAAAGTCCCTATCCATTTGTGGGAAACCGCTAATGTTTCAGGTATTTAGAATGTCCGCCATTGAAGAGAGGATAGCCGTGGTAAATGCTCGTCTGAGAGGAGTAACGTACGATGCAGTGAGAGTTGATTTCACACGAAGATTTAGGAAGCCTGGCCGCACAAATGTGACCATTCGCTATTTTGTCAACAAATTNTGAGAGTTGATTTCACACGAAGATTTAGGAAGCCTGGCCGCACAAATGTGACCATTCGCTATTTTGTCAACAAATTTAATCTCACAAGGAGGGTAAAATCTTCCAACACAGTGGATTGTGGAACATAGAGCTTACGACTGAGACGGCAGTCACGAGGGCTTCGTTCAATGGCTTCCTGAATCCGTTGCACGGTGTCTTCAGATGAAGATGGCCTGCCTGAACGCTATTCGTCCTTTAACACTCCCTGTGCGATTGAATTTGCTGACAAGATGTCGAATGGTCACATTTGAGGGGCCAGGCTTCCTACGTCTTCGAGTGAGATCTACTCTCACTGCATCGTACGTTAGTCTTCTCAGACGAGCACTGACCACGGCTATCTTCTCTTCAATGTTGAACATTTTCAAAACCTAAAACCAGAACAATATATATTAGCGATTTCCCACAAATGGATAGGGATTTTATAATCCTCCTGTATAGAACTGGTTTCAGGCAACTTCCTTTACTGATGGTTGAGATATCCATACCGGGTAATATGTAGGTCCTTATTACAGGACATTGAAGTTCAATGGCAACGACGTAGTTAAGTAATGTGTATAATCCAATACACACAATTCCCGTTAAAATATTTGTACGCAACACTAATGCAGGATATGAACAATAAATATTACAATTAAATTCTGAACGTCTTTCAATAATTAAATACCTATAAAGTATGTAATAGCTTCATACTTGCTGAGAGCGGGCGGAGGGTTACAAAGGTAGGGTGTGGGCGGATGGCCATAATTTTGAATTCTGACGACAGTCCGCGGTTTCTGGGCTCGTTACGGTCTCAATACACTACTCACTTTCGATGCATACCTATTCGTAGTCTTATATCGCGCTTAATTACAATATTTATAAACATTCATTACATGCAAGACAAAAAAATATTCAGTCTTTAAAAAGTATTTTTTGATGCGTCTGTATATGACATTAACGGGTTACATGCGGTGTGACACAAAAAAAAAGAATATTAAAATAATTAGATTTGTTTTTTTTTTAATCTTAAGTGATGTACTTCAAACGTCTTTTCTTCACCGAAAATATTGAGTATATTTAAAATTGATTTTTTTCCCCATGTATAAAACATTAATTGTGAGGTGCAATGTTATCGATAGTTTTCGATGCTGTTGACCTTCTGCTATGGAATGACATGACCATACGACGTCAACATCTAGTTTTGTATCTAGTTTTTTATCTGCATAGTTGCGACGTCAAAGGTAGCTGGGCATTGATATCTTGTTGTAAACTCTACAAAACCAGGGTTGGAGAGGGGCAAGGGGGGGGGGGCGTTATTTCAGTAATGGCAATTGTGAATATGACACACGAATTTTTTTCTCCATACTGTGGCTGCATTGGTCTTGTGTTATTTACTTCATCTCATAAAACAATGTTGCCAAGTCACGTTATTACTACCGAACTTATGATCAAATGTGGCATCTACAGTATCTTTACAGAGATCAGTGATGACCCAAAATATCACATAGTGTTAACGTGTGGATTTTCAAATATATGAATATTTATAATGATTTGCGTTAAACGTTAATTTTAATGCAAAATTTGAGAAACAAATATTAAACAAAAAAATTTGCACGTGTACTTAACGTGCCAGTATTCTTAAAGAATTGTCACGTAGAATGGTTTGGTTTAAAACTGTTATCTTTAAAATTGATGCGCTGAGGAGGTTCTTTAATGTTGATTCTCCATTTAAACTCGGTGGCTGTAGACTTCGTAGGCAGAGGCCTTAAGGGGAATCCCTAGTAAACAATGTTAAAAGCCTCAAGGTCATAGCGGCCGCGGTCATGCATTGGCGAGGTTACTCGCCTCCCACCTAGACGAACCGGGTTCGATTCCCGGTGGGGTCACTCCCGGATTTTCGTATGTAAGAAACCATGCCGCTGGTCGGCGGACTTTCTTAGGGACCTCCCGTTCCCCCTGTTCTTTCACTCCGGCGCTGCTCCATACTCACCTCGCTTCACCCTCATCGGCTCTCAAGACCTCGATGTTAAGAGCCGCCCAAATCTCTTCATTCACTCAAGGTCATATCCGACCTGAAGGAAGCATTACGACGGCATTAACAAGCTTCGCGTGTGTTCTGTTTCCTCAGACTTTTAAGCTGTGAGTATTGGGTTTTAATACAATAATCTGTTCAGGGAAGGTACAGCATTGTCACTGTAGTTTAAAACGACCACGTTTACGTTTCAATAACCAAATTTATGAATGCGCCACAGAATATCGACTTTGATTTCTGTCCTGTAAAAAATATTAATACCGAAGTATTCCGTAGTTTTTTTTAAAATTAGAATAAGTAGGACTGCTTACAATGAGAAACGTATGACAACTAGGGAGGTTACCAGATGTGTGGTAGACGAAACGAGGACACGTTCAAGTAACCAAAATTAAATAAAGAGGACACTTGCAAGGTAATGATACGTAGAAAGGGTACACATAATTTTACAATGGAAATATACAAAATTCATTCATCGTGTCGTGGGTCAGTTAAAAATATATAACATCCAAAATTGTATCCTGAATTCGGTTCTATGTAGCTGTTTTTTTTAATGACAGTTAATCACTCTCACGTAACTCAGGTTTATTTCAATGGTATTTCTTTGACGATGTTATTCGTTCCAACAGGTTTCTATTTCACAGCAAGTAATGCTGACATTTTGAGTAGATTAGGCACTTCTTAACTTAAACATGTAAAAAAAATCAGTAAGGGATAAATATGAGTGTCGATAAAGACAAAATAATAAAGTTACATTCTCCACAACGTTTGCACCATAACTAAATGTTCGACGACATGTAAATAAAACCCACAAAAAGTAAAACTTTGCTTTCTTTTACTTCTATTGGGAAAGAAAACATTTCGATTTTTTTTTTTTTTGTAAAATCTGCCGAACAGCTTACAACGCCTCAAAAAAGAGGACAAATCCGGGTAAAGGGGGACGTCTGGTAACTCTGCCCTTAATACCGTGAGAGATGCGCCTGGTAGGACAGTGTCCCAGCACAGCCAGTACTGGTCAATGCGATCTACGGGAAGGTGCAAAGCTGCCAGCACCAGGTTGGCGTTTCTGCCAGTATGGACCTCTTGTGGTCCAGGTGCTTGCAGGGGCNGTTATTACTACCGAACTTATGATCAAATGTGGCATCTACAGTATCTTTACAGAGATCAGTGATGACCCAAAATATCGCATAGTGTTAAAGTGTGGATTTTAAAATATATGAATATTTATAATGGTTTCCGTCAAATGTTAAGTTTAATGCAAAATTTGAGAAACAAATATCAAACATAACAATTTGCACTTGTACTTAACGTGCCAGTATTCTTTAAGCATTGTCACGTAGAATGGTTTGGTTTGAAACGGTTATCTTTAAAATTGATGCGCTGAGGAGTTTCTTTAATGTTGATTCTCCATTTAAACTCGGTGGCTGTAGACTTCGTAGGCAGAGGCCTTAAGGGGAATCCCTAGTAAACAATGTTAAAAGCCTCAAGGTCATAGCGGCCGCGGTCATGCATTGGCGAGGTTACTCGCCTCCCACCTAGACGAACCGGGTTCGATTCCCGGTGGGGTCACTCCCGGATTTTCGTATGTAAGAAACCATGCCGCTGGTCGGCGGACTTTCTTAGGGACCTCCCGTTCCCCCTGTTCTTTCACTCCGGCGCTGCTCCATACTCACCTCGCTTCACCCTCATCGGCTCTCAAGACCTCGATGTTAAGAGCCGCCCAAATCTCTTCATTCACTCAAGGTCATATCCGACCTGAAGGAAGCATTGCGACGGCATAAACAAGCTTCGCGTGTGTTCTGTTTCCTCAGACTTTTAAGCTGTGAGTATTGGGTTTTAATACAATAGTCCGTTCAGGGAAGGTACAGCATTGCCACTATAGTTTAAAACGACCACGTTTACGTTTCAATAACCAAATTTATGAATGCGCCACAGAATATCGACTTTGATTTCTGTCCTGTAAAAAATATTAATACCGAAGTATTCCGTAGTTTTTTTTAAATTAGAATAAATAGGACTGCTTACAATGAGAAACGTATGACAACTAGGTAGGTCCTTTAATTAAAGTTACCAGATGTGTGGTAGACGAAAAGAGGACACGTTCAAGTAACCAAAATTAAATAAAGAGGACACTTGCAAGGTAATGAAAAGTAGAAAGAGTACACATAATTTTACAATGGAATTATACAAAATTTATTTATCGTGTCGTGGGTCAGTTAAAAATATATTACATCCAAAATTGTATCCTGTATTCGGTTCCATGTAGCTGTTTTTTTTTTTTACTGACAGTTAATCACTCTCACGTAGCACGTAGCTCAGGTTCATTTCAATGGTAGTTCTTTGACGATGTTATTCGTTCCAACAGGTTTCTATTTCACAGCAAGTAATGCTGACATTTTGAGTAGATTAGGCACTTCTTAACTTAAACATGTAAAAAAATCAGTAAGGGATAAATATGAGTGTCGATAAAGACAAAATAATAAAGTTACATTCTCCACAACGTTTGCACCATAACTAAATGTTCGACGACATGTAAATAAAACCCACAAAAAGTAAAACTTTGCTTTCTTTTACTTCTATTGGGAAAGAGGACATTTCGATTTTTTTTTTTTTGTAAAATCTGCCGAACAGCTTACAAGACCTCAAAAAAAAGGACATGTCCGGGTAACAGTGGACGTCTGGTAACTCTGCCCTTGATGTTAGGAGAGATGCGCCTAGTAGGACAGTGTTCCAGCACAGCCAGTACTGGTCAATGCGATCTACGGGGAGGTGCAAAGCTGCCAGCACCAGGTTGGCGTTTCTGCCAGTATGGACCTCTTGTGGTCCAGGTGCTTGCAGGGGCNGAGGTGCAAAGCTGCCAGCACCAGGTTGGCGTTTCTGCCAGTATGGACCTCTTGTGGTCCAGGTGCTTGCAGGGGCTGATAATTGGCTTCGTTCCAGTCTCACTGTCGCAGTTCTCTAATCCCTCCTCCGCTCCCCCCTGGGTCCAGGGGATTGGCGATTGTCTCCACGAGGCGAACTGTTGGTAGCAGTGCGCGCTGTTCAATGGCGTATGACACGGGCCAGCGCGCTTGAAAGGAACGTCAGTCCGCCTGCGCTCAGAACGCCGTGCGTTTCGTTAAATAACACGCGCTTCACTTCGCGCGGATCTACGGTGGCCACTGAAGGAGTTACGTGTGGCGTGTGAAGTGCACGTGTGAATGTAGTTTACGCGCGGTTAGGTTTACACTTTTGAAAGTCCTTATTATCTTCTTCTGTTTTCTCGTCGTGTATTCTTCCCTTATAAAAATTCTAACGCAGCCTCCGGGGAATATCGAGTTAGGAGATTGTGTCGTAGAAAACTGGAACTTAAACACCCGCTGAAAGTGAAATATAGGTCTGAACACAACTAATTCGCCCCAAAAAAGCTCATGTCTCACGCCCACAATGCTTACAACTAAAAAAAAGTGATTTGACTCTTAGAAGTAAGTGGCTCTGCACACGACACATGCTTGGTAACTAAACATTTTTAAGAGCCATAAATAAAGTTAAACAAAAGAACATTAAAAAAAAAATGTATATATGTGATCGCCAGAGAAAATGTTGTTTATTCATAAAGAAAACAAGAGTAATTCAATCATTATAACATAGACTCTATCAGCTTTCAATCACGCGGAAGCAATAGAAAAACGTGGGCTGGATTTCCTTAAGTGCAATTTCTTATAACATCACATAAAAATTACAAAAGTCGATTTACACACTAGAATATTTCACATAGACAACAAGACAAGGGTAATAATTGGCAAGAAGGACGCTTCCATTTGATGTAACCAGTGAACAAGTCTCCAATATATTTATAACTACGATGGGAAATTACAAATGTAAATATCAACTTCAAATTCTACAGAAAACTTTTCAATACTCCGTAATTTAAAAAATAATAATTTACAACTAGATGTCTAAGTGCAAACCTGATGCTTCCTACCGTGAACATCTTCGTGTGAGTGTAATGAAAAATATTAAGTTAGAACATCGTCATATAATACAATAAATGTAAATAAAATATGCATATTACAAAAGCTCAANATGAAAAATATTAAGTTAGAACATCGTCATATAATACAATAAATGTAAATAAAATATGCATATTACAAAAGCTCAACTGAGTAAAAGGTTTAGGTAAATCTGGGATACTCTCGTTTCATATGAGAATTAACCCATACTTGAAGAGTAAAGAGCGAAATTAATTAATTAATGCCCATTTCAATGCTTTAATGTAGGACTCAGTACCTTAAAATATTAACTAAACTGAANGCGAAATTAATTAATTAATGCCCATTTCAATGCTTTAATGTAGGACTCAGTACCTTAAAATATTAACTAAACTGAAAAAAAAAATTGCGACCACAAAGTGGTATTTACTATGTCAAAATTTTTTTGTGGGGAACACAAATGTTTTTGTAGTAATCACAAAATAAATTTCCAGATTCCAAAAAATAAAGATGTATGGTAAACTTGCGTTGCATTCTGTAGTATTTGTTACGGTTTAGTTACCTACGCATAATTTCGGTAATTTTACATTCTAATGTGTAATTTTTATAAAAAATAGTATTATATTTGTAATTTTACACAAATGATCCAATGGATTCAAAGATAACTAAATGTATTTGTTTTAAGATAGGTAGGTAGATAGGTGATAACGCCTCTTCGACAAAGAGGTAATTATAGACGGAGCAAGTTTCTTAAGGGAAGAGAGATTGGGGAAGAAATAAAAAGGAATCGGCCATGGCCTTTGTTGATGACCCATCCCAGCATTCCCCTGGAGTGATTTCGGGAAACCACGGAAAACAGAAACCACGATGGATGGACCGGGAATCGAAACCGGATCCTTCACAATGCGAGTCCAGTGAGTTACCACCCACCTCGCTAGGTATATTTGTTTAAAACTGTGATGCCCGCCAAGTTTCCACACGCGAAAAGCGCTTTATCCAACCAGGCTCTCCTTTTTATAAAGCCGGTGTAGTGCTCTCAGACCAGCGAACACAGTGAAATTGTAAGAAATATAAAACACGTTCTGTCAAGCCATTTCTGACTCACATGAAAACTACTTTTATATTGTCCACTCATGGTTACGTTCAACTTTTCCGAAGCCTCGCTGAAGTCTTTCAATTTCAGGCTTCTCCCCCGCCTCACATGAACTGAGCTTAGGCAAATCTATAAAATTATACCAAAGGGACAGTGCACCGCATTCGTTTGCAGTCAGTTTAATAATATTTTGCATGAGAAATATTTCTTACTAGACATTACCAACATCCTNGCACCGCATTCGTTTGCAGTCAGTTTAATAATATTTTGCATGAGAAATATTTCTTACTAGACATTACCAACATCCTGATTTCTGTCTGCTTCTCTTCATACTAATTATAAACGAAATATTATAACGTATGAATAGAATATAAGTTAAGGTTCAATCTAATCCAAAATGAGATTTTTTTGTGTTAATAGATACAGGACATGTTTATAAAACAAACAAACACGTCACACATTGAGTAATTTTTCAATGGTTTTAATAAAAACGGTGAAGATACTGCGAATAGGGTATACACAGTAGTATAGGTTTTTCGCGAATAATTAAGGACTTCTGAAATAAACTTTAAAAAAAAACTACCTGTTTATAAAAGTTTTTATTTTAACGCAAGCACTGAATGAAATAATCATTTTTTAAGTTGGCAGTGAGTTGGGAAAAGGAGTTCTATATTTTAACACCCTATTAATAGGTGTGATGTTTGAAGTGGAGAACACTCAATATATTAAATTTGGTTTATGTTTATCACACGTAAATATAAGTAATCTTTGGCTGATTATCGACTTACTCACGCTCCTAAAAATTTCACAGATTCAACTGATAGACTCGTGATTAAAGAGACGGGGTATATGACAATGCGCAGATCCAAAGCAGGAATTTCAGAAGTGCTCATATAACGACGAACGGCACGAACCTTCCATAATTCGCTGGCGCTGCCAACATTACTGCCGGATACTCGGGCAGTTTTCTAGGTTTGAACATAGAGATTACAGGAAAGGGGCCACTTTTCTTTCGAGGTTAAACGAGAGAATTCAAACGTGTTCATGTATACTTGAACCAACTAATCATAGGTAAGATTACACCGTCGACAACTTGAATATATATATATATATATATTCAACATGTTTCACGTGTTGAGGACACAGCAGACAAGATTGTTTTCACATGTTGCTGCAGGCGTGAGAGTTATGGAATCAAGTCACAGCCTGTTTCAAATTTAACCTAGAAGGAAGTTAAAATTTAAAAAATGTTAAAGTTCATTAAAAACGCACTAGAGAATAAATAAAATTAAGCATAATTACCCGGTGTAATAGTTCAAAATTAACTCCCCAGGCAGGTAAACGAAAAGCTCCAGCTTACCGCAGCCCGCTCCCTTAATTTAAGTACCAAAATAGTGCCTTTGTTTGTTTCGTTTATTAATACCTCAACTCTGAGCTGACTTAATTTTCCTGCGCTCGCTACTCAGCGGTACCCCTGGTGAGTATCTTTCTGAATTATAAAATTATTTGCTATTGTCTTCCTTTAACTTGGTCGCCGTGATCATGTACTACTATGGCACAGTAATTAAATATTTATACTGGTTATTACAGTCTCATTACACTACGTAACCTACGTACAGTTCTGTAGTCTGGCATTCACCGTAAATTTTAATTAACGTCAGCTTCGCTTGCTTTACGCGATCCTTATTTACACAGCAAGATCTCTTATCGCATTACCAAGATGAAAGATAATGTGGTAATTACTAGTGTGATTAACGAACTAAGGATACTCGACACTTCCAAATTTGATACTTCGTGTAGTAATTACCTAGATAAAGTTTAAATAACCAGAGACATTTTTGAAATGAATAAATATTTGAAATATGCATTAAAATTGTAATATTATTTGCAGAAAGACAGAAAAGATATGAGATTACCTTGATAACAGTAAGATACGAAGCGTTTCTTTATTTTTACTTAATTTGTTCTCCTTAAATGAGCCATGCCGAAGAGTGAATGAAATATTTTAACGGCATAAATGAGTGTGTCGGCTCTATTAAATTATTCAGTCGGAATTTTGGGTAGAGAATTTATGTTGAATGAAAATTGAGATGATTTTGTGAAATATTTTTAAAGGCTTGATAAATCGCTTTTGAAAAGCAGAAGTCTACTCTTTATGATGTTCATAAGCTTTTCCGNGGGGGGGGGGGGAGAAGTTTCCAACGTGTTCGTACCCCCAACCCCTCTACTAATACCGTGAAATAGGCAGCAGTACCTAATTGATAATTTATTTTGTGTCTCGAGTGTTTACGCGTCATTACCGTGAATAAATATTTGTATGGTACATTAAGTTACACGGTTTATATACCGTGTTGTAAAGTCATTTCTTGAAAATATTTAGTTTATGCGACTAATGGATTGAATTGTAACTTCGTTACTTCGTACCCTCCTTAAGAAAAACTGCGGTGTATACTTCTGTAACAAGGTACAAATTTATTGCTGTCCCTATGGCAAGTATCTACATAAATTATTTATAAACTATGCTGCAACAAAATGTTTTTACTCGGCAAAAAAAAAAATCACTAATCATATTATATATTTTAACTTCTTTAGCTGTGATGCGGAGGTATTAATTCCAGTGCGGTTTTTTTTTTTTCGTCTACTGCCATAAACCGACATTCACAGCAATGTGACTTTCTTCTGCAGTACTGACTTAGAGAGTATTTCTGTAAGGGTTCCACTGAGTGAATTCAGGCTTTTGCAGAGGATAAATGATCTTAGACTGTGTTCGCCGTCTTTTAATTTAACTTAACCTTTAAGGTATCTAACTAACAAAATTAGATTATTAAAATATCGTTTATTTTTTCAATCTTACGTTTTGTACGCCAGAATTAATGAAAATAAGATACAATTTTGTACGGCATCGTGCATTAGAGAAGTCGCGAGTTCCGTTCTAGCCGTTTCACTACGGAATGGTGTTTTCCCTAATCAATTTTCTATTCCTATCCCAGGAAAACGCTGACGCAGTTATTGATACGAAATCTCTATACTTCTCATTCGAAAGTTAACGACGCTGTTTAACCTTGGTGCTGTAAAGATATTAGCCTCTAGTTATGGAAATACACATATCTTAATGGTCGTGAGGGCACGGCGGTGTAGGGGTTAGAATACTCGCCTCCCACCTAGGCGAACCGGGTTCGATTCCCGGCGGGGTCGCTCCCAGATTCTCGCGTGTGTGAATCGTGCCGGACGACGCCTTTAGTCGGCGGGTTTTCTCGGGTATCTCCCGTTTCCGCACCTCCTTCATTCCGACGCTGCTCCAAACTTACCTTACTTCACCGTCATCGGCTCTCGAGACCTCGATGTTAAGAGCCACCCAAATCGATTCACTTTACTCCACTCCGCGTGATGCATGATGGTTTGATTGGTCACAAAACGAGCGCAGTGTAGAGTAGAAAAATGCATTGCACCGAAGTTGTTATACTGCATTTAATTTGGCAAACGTGTTTGTAAAGGAGGACACCCGAAACTGTAATTAAAATAAATGTGTCTTCGCAGTAGTCCCACGAAGTGGACGTAAACTCAAACGCATTGACAAAAGAATTATTACGCCACTAAAAGTTGTAATAACGTCTTCGTAAATAAAGAGCATTGTTTTCAAAATTGTGTAATTTTTTGTACAAGCAATGTTTGGAGAAAATCAATTCCAATATCACACGTATGAAAGAAGATTAAGAATAGCGATTAGCAGAGTTCACATTAAAGTTAATAAAATAGTTCAGCTTCATTATTCCAGCGTAAGAAACACACACTTGTGACCTTCTTTTGGATGACTGTAATTTTAAACCTGGATGAATCTTTACCCAAATGAGATTTTCAAACACAAATTGTATTAAATGTTTTTTAGCTATACAATTTTACGTTGCCAGTACAATATCCTTATCGATAGATATTTTAAAGTGGAGGTTGGTAATTTAGGTATTTAAGCTCAAAGCGAGACACTGTTAGTTTTTTCTCCTAATGAAACGAAAACACATAGAATTTAAGAAACTTGGCCAAAGTTAGATGCTGGCAAAAATTGGTTACGATAAAATAGTATAGGATTTATAAAATACTTTTTCTGTGGAAATGGTTGTAAATGTAAGTAATATGAAACACAAATTATTATGACATGAATAAAAAATATTTATATACTATAGACACGTAACATATCTAAAGTAACAGAGTTTACCATCGTCAGAAAAATCTAAACCCCAAAAAAGAGACTTCACACGATAATATCATTGATAATGTTAAGAGTTTTTATACAAATCTTAATTTTTATTGCGGGCATACAGTACATGTCAGTAGATTATTACCGACAACGCCATTTTCTTAAATTCATCCTCTCTAAGGCTTAAATCCGCTAATGTGTATTACAAACTTTCAAGAGCTGACATAAAAAAAAATCAGGACGTGATTTTTGAGTAAGCCTGTGGCATAATACCCGTTAAGTCGTTTTCGCGACATTGAAATAGTTTTGCGGGTACATAAGTTTAAAAAAATCTCGTATACAACAATTGTATGTTGTAATTCAAATAATACTAATACAACTGTATGTTAATAATTTATTTTCTTCATAAATTGTTGATTTGTCTTTCTGTTTTTTCGTACTGATTTAGAATTATTTAATCTATAAATATTACCATACTTTTACTTTAATTTGTATTTAATATAATACTTTAAATATTGGTTTGATTTTTTTTAGAAAACCTGTACTTTTATTAGCTCTTAATCTTGTTGTCTGTAAGATACATAAATTTTCTTCTCCTATGTATTAAAAATACTCTAGTTTAATACCAAATATATCCGACTTCAGAATGTGTAAGTAATGTGCATCTAATATACTACTCTTATAATAAAAGTTCATTCCAGTTACGAGTGACGTGCAAATCTGAATAACTGCCGGGGCCATTATATTAAGAGTTGTTCAAGTTGGTATTAAGGTGGGATTTCAAAGATAAATAAAACATTAAAATTTTTTTTGTAAGAACGTTTGGAGTACCGGTATAAAAGTAGATACGAAATAACTATGTCTGCAAATCCTATTTAGATAATTCTCCTGATGTAATAAATTGTATTAAGTTAATCTAAGTATGTCTGTTAAAATATACATTACATTGAAAGTAGGAAGATATTTGGTTTTCTATAGAAGTAGGATTTAATGAAAGCAATTCAACAACCTCTCTCTTTCTCTTTTCCTTTAGAGCTTCCTAAAGACCGCATTTGCTATTACCCTGCGATGCTATTGAATCTCTCCACGGATATAAATGCTCGTGTAGTTGAATTTTTCGAGAAACTGGGAGAAGAGAGGCTCCGAAAAGGCAGGGTAGAGAAATAAATCAAAACTGTAGAAAACCGTCTATCGGAGAGATAAGACGGAAGCAGTGCCAGAGATAAACTGGTAGGGAGGAATCCGACATGTTGGAATTCGCTCCAGGAAAAACGCCTTCCTCCTTGGCAGGAACAAGTAGCTCCATCAGTCCTACCTCCTTTCCCGTATGTTCGCTGTCACTGTTCCCTCCATATGCCCCTTCCACACTGTACCGTTTGATTAATGCACGTTGACCCGCTTTTAAATTGTCGTTACCAGCCGATTCGAAATCCACAGGCTGCTCCAAAATGTCTGAGGCCTCTTCCGGATGTCGCATCGAGGTCTGAACGTAGAGAAAACGTAGGATAGAGTGCTCATGAAGTCTGCGCTGTAACTAGTTTCCGTGTTCCAACATTGGACTTGCTTTTCTGCCAATAGCACTATAAAAAAATACTTCTGTAGTTTTTGAGTTTGAACAACATTTATGTAAATAAGTACTTTGAGACGTTTGTATAGTCTATTCGCGGTTTCTTCNCTAGTTTTTGAGTTTGAACAACATTTATGTAAATAAGTACTTTGAGACGTTTGTATAGTCTATTCGCGGTTTCTTCACACTTTTTGAATCAAACCTTGAAAAATCACCCAATATATGAGGTATTTGGCTATTTCCTTTACATGCCACGTATCACAAGCGTTTTATAATTGTGATGACATAAAAGTACAGTATTTTTGGTTAAATTGACGTTTTACTTATAATTTACCTATTAATTTGTTAAATTGCATTTATAATTAATACTAATTAAAACAGTGAGAAAATAGGTGTGTTCGTAATGCCTAGTAAGAAATAGTTCTTACACAAAATATTATTACACTCAGTGCGCACGAATGTGGTCCGTACTTACTCTAACCTAGTTTTACTTCAACAAGAATATGTATATACAAGTTTCTAATAGCATGCCATGCATACAAAAGGCTGGGTATGTTGTAAATTCAACTGCTAACAAGCACGTTTTTTTCACTGTTGACCATGTGACCTTGACAGTTGTATTGCCGATGGCGTGTTAATGTAGGGTACATGCGCAGAAGACGAAAATATTTCAACCCCCATCTTAAGTCTTAGTGCCTGGCGGACGCATGAATCGCAGTTATCTTGCCGTGTAAGCCATTCTTCCCCGGCGAACTGGCACGCACCACACGCCGTCCACGTCTGGCATTTCAAACACACTAGCTGCATCAGGTTTGGAGGCGGGATGCTTTATGGACCAACGATATTTAACGGAAATAATAGCCTTTTAAATTTTTGCTGTGTTATGTAAAGGCGAGGTGGGGCAATACCAGTTGTGAATCAACGTGGACAACTTTGAGAAAAATTAATTTCACTTGCAAATTTACTCGGTAATCATTTTTTCCCGTAGCGCATCTTCAGATATCAACAAGAAAACAAGAAAAAGTGCGTTGCTTGGAAAAGAAATTAAACTAGTTTGTAACGCTGAGAGTACTTTTATTTAATTTGAGTTGAACGGTCAGTTCACCGGAATAATTTTGTATCCTTGTATTGTGAAGCCTGTGACCTTAATTTGAAAAACAAATGCTGGAAAAAACATAGTGAAGGTCAACAAACCGAGTTTACGAAGAGCTGCTGCTGCAATAGAACACACGGAACACTCTGTAAAAATGTCGGTAACAACACCGGTTCGAACAAATGAACTTTAAATAACCGACATTAAGTGGGAAAAATAAAGTTTAACCAAAAGTATAAGTAACTTTTGAAGGGATTGTTATGTACCACCCTCGTGTCACAAACTTGAGCACCCACACGTACTCTCGTTACGACACAAGGATACATATATGGAAGGTGGGATCTAGATCGCCGTGTAGACTAGTGTTTAATACTACAAGCAGATATGATATGTGGGCTCCTCTTTTGCTTATCACAAAACCGGTATTAAAGAGAAAGTATTAAGTACACTCCTGTTGTTGCTGACGTTTTATCAAATACAACATAAATGGTAGTAAAATTATATGTTATGCATGGGCACCAATTGAGAAAATAAATAAGGATTATTTCTTTATAACAACTGTTATGCTGAACTATTTTGCCACAACATATATATAGGCACGAGTATAAATAAAAAACAAAATTTGATATTCCTCTTATTGGGAGACGAGTATTGAAATTTTGATCTTTTTTTATTATAAAAGAGTATTATTTATGAACATGCTGTAATATCTTTTTTCTTTTAACTTATTCTATTATGTGGCCATGACTATGTCGTAGTGTGCCCGCGATCGCTGCATTAGAAATANCTTTTTTCTTTTAACTTATTCTATTATGTGGCCATGACTATGTCGTAGTGTGCCCGCGATCGCTGCATTAGAAATAAAACAATACTGCACATTTTCCTTTAACTCATTTGTGTTACTTTTAATATCGTAGAAACAAAATTAATAAATTTATAGTTGAACAGTCCAAACATTGATATTTATTAATTATTAAACAACAGACGTCGCCTCATAAGGCAGAAATTTCGGAGCTCTCCTGAGCACATGCAGCAGGCAAATATAATTTACAATTTATTTGTTGGTCGAACTTGAATTTCAGACTTTACTGCGGTACCGGCCGAAAGAGGTAGAATCGTGATCAAAACGACCATGCCAAGATTTGGTGTGCAGCTCACATCCCAAGAAGTTTGCAAAGGGTTGGCCACAAGGTTAAGCCATATCAGGGGAACCGGGAACCGCTGTATAAAAAAAAATTGAAAAATGCTTAAAAAAGGATCGAAAACACAAAATAATACGGTCATGTCGCAAAAGGAAATATCCGCAAACAAACTTACCCAAAATTGCAGATAAAAACAATATTTCATCTCAAGTATGATGAAAGATTCCACAAGTAAATAATGTAAGCTGATTACATGCTGCATGGCGAGAAAGCGAGGAAGAAGGAAGTTACCTGAACGGAAACCTATATATACTAAGGTATGCTCCGGACTTCATGGTCTCGTGCGACTAATCGATACATAAATCGAAAGTCAAGAAAGACATAATAATTTACTAATGACGTTTTACATTTAGATAATTGGAAACTAAGACTTTCAAACAATATTATGTACCTAAATAATTAAAAAAACGTTAAGAAAATTATTTTTTTAACAAAAGCATAAACAGTACACAACTCTCATATGATAAAGTTTATTTTACAACTTCAAAGTGAATAAACAAAAATNAAATCGAAAGTCAAGAAAGACATAATAATTTACTAATGACGTTTTACATTTAGATAATTGGAAACTAAGACTTTCACACAATATTATGTACGTAAATAATTAAAAAAAACGTTAAGAAAATTATTTTTTAAACAAAAGCATAAACAGTACACAACTCTCATATGATAAAGTTTATTTTACAACTTCAAAGTGAATAAACAAAAATATTAAGCATAACTAGAGTACGTTCCAATACAAAATAAAATTATTTGGCGAAACTCCAAATAAAAAAAGGGGTTTATAGAGACATGAAACAGGTGCCAACACAACTGGTACAGGATCTACGAGAGTAAGTCAAAAAGTAATATTTTATATATTTTTTTGTAGAAGAACGGGTAAAGACAGGTCAAGGTACAAACCACCTTTTTACTGTGGCATCATTCCTTTACTCTTCAACATAACCACCAAATTTTACCTAAGAATTTGTCGCAGCGAAAAATGTGGTTTCCCATTCTCTGACGATGCAAAGGGGCGCCCCTGCTCATTAAGCCATTTCCCCACTTCGTTTTCCACTTCGTCGTCGCTGGAACATCGTCTGCCCTCTCGATGGTCTTCTTGTCACGAGTGTGGTTGTTGAAGATAACGCCATGCTTCACGTCGCCGGNACATCGTCTGCCCTCTCGATGGTCTTCTTGTCACGAGTGTGGTTGTTGAAGATAACGCCATGCTTCACGTCGCCGGCGCCGAAACAGCTTTACTACACAGTTACGTTGGCAACGTGTTCCCCAATCACTGTACTGCGCGCACTTACCACCTTCGTATGTCCATCTGTTTTGGCAAGGTGAAGAAACATCTACGCTGCAGAAGGTTTTACCAGCGACGACGAAGTGAAAGGCGAAGTGGTGAGACGGCTCAAAGCAGGACACCACTTTCTCTTGTCAGGGAACGGAAAACCTCTTTTATATGACAAATAAGAAATACATTTGGTCATTATGTCGAAAAAGTAAGGGATTGATTTGAAAATAAAAATAAGTTTTATATCACGACATATTATTACCAGTTCACATATACAAATAAAAACATTGGGAAACTTACTTTTTTGCTCAACCTATTAGCATAGTTAAATCAAGAAGACTGCAGNCATATACAAATAAAAACATTGGGAAACTTACTTTTTTGCTCAACCTATTAGCATAGTTAAATCAAGAAGACTGCAGATTGCTCGATATGAAGCTCATAGCCTCCATGGATCTGAAATACGACTGAACTGGATTAGCGATGAAGTGCGAAAAACAGCTAAAGCAGCAGGTGTTTAGAGAACGCCCGCCAAAAGCGAATTCCTTCACATTTTTCACGTGNCATATACAAATAAAAACATTGGGAAACTTACTTTTTTGCTCAACCTATTAGCATAGTTAAATCAAGAAGACTGCAGCTCGCTCGATATGGAGCTCATAGCCTCCATGGATCTGAAATACGACTGAACTGGATTAGCGATGAGGTGCGAAAAACAGCTAAAGCAGCAGGTGTTTAGAGAACGCCCGCCAAAAGCGAATTCCTTCACATTTTTCACGTGTTACGTTCGAGGTTCTCCTCGCAAGGTATAGAAACTAGATTGCCTAGTTGGTAACGCTGATGCACTCTGTACGCAACAAACGTGACTTGCCGAGTTCAGTAAAACAGCATCGAAAGGGAAATAACTAACTGAAAAATTAATACTTAATCCCGTGACAAGGCTTTTGAAACACCCGGTTTTAAGACCGCCCAGTGACGGAAACCAATGCTTTAATTAGACAACCAAAACTATATTAAAAATAACGAAAAAACAGTTATTTAATTACTATAATGTTAAACGTTATCACGCGGTATTTATTTAAACAAGGTTCTGGGAAGGAAAAAAAGACATTATTGAACAATGCTGAATTGTAGGAATAAAAATGTTAGATATGACAGGCGATAATATGCATTGTGATCCTAATTTTAAGAGTAATTAAAAGGCAACATTTGTGCTTGTTCAATCTTTAAAGTACTCACCAGGCTTTCTTGTATGGTGAATTTGTGATTCAGATAAATTTTTTTTTAAGATTCTACATAAATTTTTAAAAATTATATAGGAGTTTGGTGAAATTATTAGAAAAACATCACAAGTACATGAAGAGCTAACGTCACAGTCGCGATAAACTAACAGCAACATTTGNAACGAAAAAACAGTTATTTAATTACTATAATGTTAAACGTTATCACGCGGTATTTATTTAAACAAGGTTCTGGGAAAGAAAAAAAGACATTATTGAACAATGCTGAATTGTAGGAATAAAAATGTTAGATATGACAGGCGATAATATGCATTGTGATCCTAATTTTAAGAGTAATTAAAAGGCAACATTTGTGCTTGTTCAATCTTTAAAGTACTCACAAGGCTTTCTTGTATGGTGAATTTGTGATTCAGGTAAATTTTTTTTTAAGATTCTACATAAATTTTTAAAAATTATATAGGAGTTTAATGAAATTATTAGAAAAACATCACAAGTACATGAAGAGCTAACGTCACAGTCGCGATAAACTAACAGCAACATTTGNGTGAAATTATTAGAAAAACATCACAAGTACATGAAGAGCTAACGTCACAGTCGCGATAAACTAACAGCAACATTTGCCATCGTCACTTCTGCAGACCAGGCATGTACATGTTTCGCAGGTTGATGTCCCGCTGAGTAAACATTTCATCTTTCGATACACCTCGTTGCGTTATAAATCAACAAGTGGTTCAAATTAAACAAACAACAGTCCCGTCAGCAATTCTGTTTTTATGCTTGTATTCGGTTCAGTTTATTGGAGACTCTGGAAGGTCTAGTCAAATTATTATTTCTGTCCGTAGTGTTTCATTCCGCCTTGTGAGAAAAAATATAACAGCTCCATCTGAAATAAGTCTCCCATGTTTATTAACATAGTGGAAATGACATATTACATGATTTCATTACTTTTATATGGAACGTGTTTTATACAGAAATTACTCAACCGCAACTATCTCTCGTCTCTACATAATACAGTCAGTTATACGTTAAAGAACCCGTCTTTCTATAGCTGTTTTCCACGTTTCAGGTAGAGATACGAGGGAACGGTAAGGGCGAAACTGCCACGCGCATCAAGTGCGCCATCGCCGCTACGCGCAAGGCTCTGAACTGACGCGCAGTGTTCTCGTCGTGTTGCGTGTACCCCATTGGAGTCTAAGAGGCGACACTGTCATTTTATTGGTGGAAAGTCTGTAGCAAAGTTCAATGCAGTGCCATATACTAGTTTCACAGGAATTCACACAGAATATTTTAAACTAAAACTGGTTGTAAAAGTTGTTTACGGCTATTTTGAAGAGCTTCGAAACCGGGTTCGCAATAAGCATGATAATGTCGAAAGTTGTATTCCGCTCTTGTATGAAGTGTTATTTCTTTACGTGTGCTAACAGATAGTGGAAATGTGAAACACTTTTTTTNTTGTATTCCGCTCTTGTATGAAGTGTTATTTCTTTACGTGTGCTAACAGATAGTGGAAATGTGAAACACTTTTTTTAAAGCATGTATTACGAATACACTTCAGCCCAGTTCACGTGGAGGTAGGCGGGCTTCTTAAGAATGCGGGTCAACGAAAATTTTGTTACTTTATATTGGCAAGAAATGCTGTGCAATTTATTTTCATTATTTACAAGTACTATTTCTTCGAATAGATAAAATTATACGCCATTTTATTCACACAACAGCCTGTCAAATCCACAATTTCAATATTTTTTTTTTGGAACGTAAAAATTTTAAAAACTAACTCACCGAAATGAGAAAATTTACACTGAAAAAAATTGTCACGAGTTACTTCAAGGAATGTTTAAAATCACGATATGATATAATTTCGCAACTCTAAAAATTACTCTAAATTAGGTAATATTTTTTTTATTTTTAGCAGTTCATGTTTTTGTGTGAATTTTTTTTACCAAGCATACCTTAAAATCATTAAAGTTATGGCCTTTCAGTGAACTTTATTAAATTTTTTGTAAATTACTTTATTTATTTTATTTGTACGTCCCAAAACACTAAAGATGTTATTTTGACGTCTCATTTTGCTAAAACTGTAAAATAGTAAAATACATTTTTTTCAAGCGAGTAAAATTACGTATGAGTAATGTTCAAACGCTGAACGGTGTTTTGTACAAATACAAAATAACGATTTTTTTTTTTTGCTTTCGAGCACCTTAGAGACATGCAATAACGCTTACAGTCCATTCGCGGTTACTTCCAACTTTTCTGAAGCCCTGCTAAGGTTCTACTTCCAGCATATTCTTCCTCCTCATGCAAACAAAGTTTAACCGAGTGTAGAAAATTACATCGAAGGGACTGCGCACCGCATTCGTGCGCACTGAAAAGTAATAATATTTTGCATTATAACTATTTATTGCTAGCCATTACCAATACACATATTCTCTCCCTGTTTTTATTTATATTAATCATAAATGTGAGATGTGATAATGTGTAAAAAAATGTATCTAAAATTTCAATTTAATAAAAAATAATATATTTGTTTAAACAATTATAAAACGCTCATGATACGTGACACATTGAGGAAACCACCAAGCACTTCTTATACAGGATAATTTTTCAAACGTTTATTGCAAAAAGACTATTCTTATTGTCCGGGTATGAGACATGTTTGTATAGCGGTCAGACCAATCGCCTCCCACCTTGGCTAACTGGGTTCTGTCCCTGAACTGAATTTCTGCATGCCGAAATCTTGTTGAACGTTGCCGTCAGTCAGTAACTTTTATCGGGGTACTCCTGAAAACTTTAAACTGTGTGAAATACAGTTTCCGGCCAATCTTTTTGTAAAATATTGCATTCAAAATTTATTAAATAACCGTGAACTAGAAACATTGCATGGGTAACTGATAATACTTGGTACATGCCAAACTTTTCGAAGTTTTTAAATCACTTTGATACTCTTTAACCTTTTGCGACTTTTTTTTTTTTTTTTTTTCAGTAAGAGATCCGGTTTTAGCAGACCAAGCATTTGGAAGGAGTTACAAATATTTCGGAAGCGGAAGTATGTTCAGAGCAACTGTAGATGCTAGGAACTGCTTTTGAAGGAATACTTTCAGAAAATTTCCATCGCATCTTAAATTTGCCACTATTTTAGAAAGTTTATTTTAATTCTCGTGTTACTTAATTCAGAGTGTTTTGAGAGCTCCTGCCATTTACACTGCAGCGAGAAGATTTAGCTCCAAAGCGGCATTCTGAGAAGGGAAAATTCGTTTTCGTCTGGCGAGAAAAGGGTGTGTCTAAACCGCAGTTGGGAAGGCATGCCACGCACATTTGAGAGAAAGAGAGAGAGAGAGAGAGAGAGAGAGAGAGAGAGCGAGAGCGAGAATGTGTGTCGAAAGCAGCTGGAGTCAGACTGTTTAGCAGAGAAAGTCCAAGTTCTTGAACTAAAAGTTCAAGTAATAGCTACCACACTATAACATTCGCGGTCACTTCAAAAATAGAATGTTAAAATCGACAATGCACAAGGTTTTGGGGGGAGAAATTTATTTGGTAGCTTCTATATTACCAAATCTAAACAGATCGTTCTCAAAATTAAAAAAATATGTTTNTTGTATTCCGCTCTTGTATGAAGTGTTATTTCTTTACGTGTGCTAACAGATAGTGGAAATGTGAAACACTTTTTTTTAAAACATGTATTACGAATACACTTCAGCCCAGTTCACGTTGAGGTAGGCGGGCTTCTTAAGAATGCGGGTCAACGAAAATTTAGTTACTTTATATTGGCAAGAAATGCTGTGCAATTTATTTTCATTATTTACAAGTACTATTTCTTCGAATAGATAAAATTATACGCCATTTTATTCACACAACAGCCTGTCAAATCCACAATTTCAATATTTTTTTTTTGGAACGTAAAAATTTTAAAAACTAACTCACCGAAATGAGAAAATTTACACTGAAAAAAATTGTCACGAGTTACTTCAAGGAATGTTTAAAATCACGATATGATATAATTTCGCAACTCTAAAAATTACTCTAAATTAGGTAATATTTTTTTTATTTTTAGCAGTTCATGTTTTTCTGTGAATTTTTTTTACCAAGCATACCTTAAAATCATTAAAGTTATGGCCTTTCAGTGAACTTTATTACATTTTTTGTAAATTACTTTATTTATTTTATTTGTACGTCCCAAAACACTAAAGATGTTATTTTAACGTCTCATTTTGCTAAAACTGTAAAATAGTAAAATACATTTTTTTCAAGCGAGTAAAATTACGTATGAGTAATGTTCAAACGCTGAACGGTGTTTTGTACAAATACAAAATAACGATTTTTTTTTGCTGTCGAGCACCTTGTAAGACATGCAATAACACTTACAGTCCATTCGCGGTTACTTCCAACTTTTCTGAAGCCCTGCTAAGGTTCTACTTCCAGCATATTCTTCCTCCTCATGCAAACAAAGTTTAACCGAGTGTAGAAAATTACATCGAAGGGACTGCGCACCGCATTCGTGCGCACTGAAAAGTAATAATATTTTGCATTATAACTATTTATTGCTAGCCATTACCAATACACATATTCTCTCCCTGTTTTTATTTATATTAATCATAAATGTGAGATGTGATAATGTGTAAAAAAATGTATCTAAAATTTCAATTTAATAAAAAATAATATATTTGTTTAAACAATTATAAAACGCTCATGATACATGACACATTCAGGAAACAACCAAGCCCTTCTTATATAGGGTAATTTTTCAAACGTTTATTGCAAAAAGACTATTCTTATTGTCCGGGTATGAGACATGTTTGTATAGCGGTCAGACCAATCGCCTCCCACCTTGGCTAACTGGGTTCTGTCCCTGAACTGAATTTCTGCATGCCGAAATCTTGTTGAACGTTGCCGTCAGTCAGTAACTTTTATCGGGGTACTCCTGAAAACTTTAAACTGCGTGAAAGACCNTGCCGTCAGTCAGTAACTTTTATCGGGGTACTCCTGAAAACTTTAAACTGTGTGAAATACAGTTTCCGGCCAATCTTTTTGTAAAATATTGCATTCAAAATTTATTAAATAACCGTGAACTAGAAACATTGCATGGGTAACTGATAATACTCGGTACATGCCAAACTTTTCGAAGTTTTAAAATCACTTTGATACTCTTTAACCTTTTGCGACTTTTGTTTTTTTTTTTTTTTTCAGTAAGAGATCCGGTTTTAGCAGACCAAGCATTTGGAAGGAGTTACAAATATTTCGGAAGCGGAAGTATGTTCAGAGCAACTGTAGATTCTAGGAACTGCTTTTGAAGGAATACTTTCAGAAAATTTCCATCGCATCTTAAATTTGCCACTATTTTAGAAAGTTTATTTTAATTCTCGTGTTACTTAACTCAGTGTGTTTTGAGAGCTCCTGCCATTTACACTGCAGCGAGAAGATTTAGCTCCAAAGCGGCATTCTGAGAAGGGAAAATTCGTTTTCGTCTGGCGAGAAAAGGGTGTGTCTAAACCGCAGTTGGGAACGCATGCCACGCACATTTGAGAGAAAGAGAGAGAGAGAGAGAGAGCGAGAGCGAGAATGTGTGTCGAAAGCAGCTGGAGTCAGACTGTTTAGCAGAGAAAGTCCAAGTTCTTGAACTAAAAGTTCAAGTAATAGCTACAACACTATAACATTCGCGGTCACTTCAAAAATAGAATGTTAAAATCGACAATGCACAAGGTTTTGTGGGGAGAAATTTATTTGGTAGCTTCTATATTACCAAATCTAAACAGATCGTTCTCAAAATTAAAAAAATATGTTTATTACAAAAATTATTTTGTGACCAACAGACAGCGTGAAAGTTTTTTTTAAAATAAATTTTTAATTTCACTTCAAAGTTACGTTTCCTCATCTTTTTCTGCGTGTCCCACTAGCGAATCTCTTTTCACCTTCCTCCTTATTTCTTCAGTTTATCCACCGATACCCCTCTCTAAATCTCTCTTCCTCCACCCTCCCATCTCTTCCATTCTCTCCTTCTCCACTATTTCCTTCTCTTTCCCACTCCCCGAGGGCCGCGGTCGCACGGTGGCTAGAGCGCTTGCTTCACACCAGGGCGAACCCGGTTGATTCCCGGCGGGCTAGCTCCCGGATTTCCGCACGTGGTAATCGAGCTGGACGATACAGCTGGTCGGCAGGTATTGTAGGGGATCTCCCGTTTCCCCCGTCTTATAATTCCAGCGCTGCTATATACTCACCTCTCTTCATCCTCATCGGCTCCCAAGACATCGTTGTTGAGAGCCGTACCAACCTCTCCACTACTTTCTCTCTCTTCGTCTTTCTCCCTCCCTCTCTCTCGTTCTCTCTCTCAACCTCTCTCTCCCTCTCCTCTCCCCCTCAGCTTCTCACCCTTTCTCCTTCTCACTCCCCCTTGCTCTCTTCCTCTCTTCCCCTTTCCACACTGTCTCTCTCTCCCGCTCTTTCTTTCTTCATCTCTCTCCATTTTATACTCTTCCTGTCTCTTTATTTCCCTACATCCCTCCCTTCCTCTCTCTCTGTGTGTGTGTGTGTGTGCGCGCGTGTGTGCGCGTGTGTGCATTTGTGCGCGCGTGTGTGCGCGTGTGTGCATTTGTGCGCGTGTGCGAGTGTGCGTGTGTGTGTGTGCGCGCGCGCGCGCTGTCTGCTAAAGGTCGTTGCGGGTATCAGTGTAGGGCAAAATTTTGTTGCTACAATTTCAATTGCAGGTTTTATGTGACTCGGCACAGGACTTCATGCTTACGTAACTGAAAAGCCGGATGTATAAAATATCGCAAAAATATTCTGGCTAGACTAAATTCATGATGCCTTTTTTGTACGAAGAAATCTATAGCGAGCAGGTCCCACCGGTTTTCGCCTTTTTTTATCATAGCCGTGTCACTTGAAGCCCAAACGTTTTATTCTTCCTTTTGATGTTTCGATTGTTTAGGGCCAACAAGTAAATCATAAAGTAAATTATTCAGTCATGATGCATTTGTTTTGTTTCCTTCCGGTGAATGGACGAAGGCGCAAGGTTGTTTCACTTAAATAGAGCAGAACCCACTGCGTAAGGATCTACATGATGAGCTGAAGAAGTAAAGCAGATCTTGAGTAGTAGAGTCTGTTACCACCGCAAAGGATAGTATCAATCGTAAAGACGCGTTAATTAGAAAATTGAACGCCGTTAACATAAATATAGAAAACAAATAAAAGTTAATTGTTTTTTAAACTCTGATTATGTCTCTATAAAAATATATATTATATATACACATTGGTTTTATTGTCCTGCTTAGTTAAGACGTTAGAATGGAATAAATACATTTTGTGGGTACTGCATTTAGTANTACATTGGTTTTATTGTCCTGCTTAGTTAAGACGTTAGAATGGAATAAATACATTTTGTGGGTACTGCATTTAGTAAGATTTCAAGCCATCGGAATTCGCTATCATTATCTAACCCTAAATAAACATTTTCAATTGCATTTCTCGTGAATTATGAAAGCTTAAAATTCTAAATGATTGTTAACCTCGAATGCAGATNTAAACATTTTCAATTGCATTTCTCGTGAATTATGAAAGCTTAAAATTCTAAATGATTGTTAACCTCGAATGCAGATCTTGTGTAATTTTCACAGCAATGTATTGAAATATGTTTATATTAAAAAATATATTTAGAAACTCTGTATATCTTATNTTTGTGTAATTTTCACAGCAATGTATTGAAATATGTTTATATTAAAAAATATATTTAGAAACTCTGTTTATCTTATAGCTGTGTTTATAAATATAAATTTCAGCATGCTGAACAAAACAAGAGACCTCAAGTCATCTAAGTGAATTTCTCTCCTTATGTGGTTGTGTAGTGACAGCGATACATAGCACACACGTTACGTGAATGAGAAAAAAGCATAAAGCGAAAGAAGTCGACGAGGGAAAATAAATGTTTCTACGGAAGTCAAAAAAGAACTTTAAAAAATTGGAAATTTTTTTCCGTACCCAGTTTACACAAAATTTGTGCAATTTTTGAAAATACTCGTATAAATGACCCACAGTTCACTCGATTAAGACTCGGCGTTACACGCCATGTTCAGTTGCGGTTGTACAGCTTATTTCAGTGGTTAAAGGACACTTAATTTGAAACTACAATTATACCTCGCAGGCAATACAAGGTGTTTTTAAACTGCATGTCAAAATTAAATCCACGGCTTCTATGAGCTAATATAAACCAGAAATANGGCAATACAAGGTGTTTTTAAACTGCATGTCAAAATTAAATCCACGGCTTCTATGAGCTAATATAAACCAGAAATATTAGTAGCAAAATGTTTGGGAAGTTCATCATTTTTTTATTTTATTTAAATTTAAGTTAGGATAACCGCACCCGGTGTCCGCAACTTCACGTGCCTGCGTGCACAACAAGTTGCATATCACAAGGGGAAAAGACACTTGTGCGCCATGCGGAGAGCGCTTGCACATAGGTCACCACAAACTCGAGGTACGTGAGAGCCACTAGTGGTTGCTTGTTGGTACACGTGTGTCGAACTACATGAACAATGGAAGATCAGCAATTGAGAAGTAAAGGCTACCAGAAGTGATTGCAATTTATTTCCAACAGCGTACAAACAGCGGTATTGGCGATGTAGGGTCTACAAATTAATAATTATGGTAGCCCGCGTACAGGCGGTCGCCGAATGACGCGTCAGTTCCGTTCGCCTTCGTGGTATGCAACTTGCTGTGCACGCAGGTACGTGAAGTTGCGGACTCCCGGCACTGTTTTGGTAACTTCAGTTTCAATTAAAAAATAATAGATGAATTTTACAAACCTGTTTTCTATTAATATTTCTTGTTTATATATGAGCATATATTTACCACATAATGCCTTGATAAAATTTAGCATTTGCAAAATTTAAACAAAGTGTAAACATAAATGTTTAACATTTTAATTGAAAAGAAAATTTTGGTACATACTTTGTGAAACCAAGGCTTAAGTACGTGATTAACTTTACTGGATAAACATATTGTTTATTAATTTCTGTTAAACAGTTTAAAGTAAATGGTTGAATAGCTCTATCCTTGTAGACATTGCTTCGTTGCTGTCTCCTGTGAAAAGACAGATATTTTTGATAAATTAGATTCTAAATTTAAAAAAATGTTGGNAAATTAGATTCTAAATTAAAAAAAATGTTGGGGACTTGTGGGAATCCATTTCTCCCGCCCGGGTGGCGCAAAGCGCCCAGCTCACGTCTGCTGAAGAAGGAGTAACAGAGAGCAAGAAAATAAATTGGATTAGCCCGCTGTGCAGAAAGGGCCGGCTCCAGACGCGGTTGTAATCTCCCAGGAAGGTCGGAGGTATCGTCTGGCGAGAACGACTCTGTTGAACCATTCCCGTCGATCAAGCTCTGCGCGGGGGAGATGATAAGTTATTCCAGGCAACATCTGACGAAAGAAAAAAGAGTTCCGTTATTTAATTCCGAGGAGAACCTAGACGCAGTGCGCTGACCTTGACCTAGTCCAACTTATGTTTAATTACTCGAGACCGCCGTCTGCCCAGCCACCTAATTACTGAAAAAAAAACGTATTGCAACTCGATGACGAATGGTTCGCCTTTGCTTNTGCGCTGACCTTGACCTAGTCCAACTTATGTTTAATTACTCGAGACCGCCGTCTGCCCAGCCACCTAATTACTGAAAAAAAAACGTATTGCAACTCGATGACGAATGGTTCGCCTTTGCTTGCTAGNTAAGTTATTCCAGGCAACATCTGACGAAAGAAAAAAGAGTTCCGTTATTTAATTCCGAGGAGAACCTAGACGCAGTGCGCTGACCTTGACCTAGTCCAACTTATGTTTAATTACTCGAGACCGCCGTCTGCCCAGCCACCTAATTACTGAAAAAAAAACGTATTGCAACTCGATGACGAATGGTTCGCCTTTGCTTGCTAGGACGTGGAATCTACTGTCCTTTGTGCGATATCTCGTCATCAGGAGTTTACACGCTCATCGTCTATTCGTGGTTTCTTCGCAAGTTTTGAATCCAACCTTTGTAATATCATCACCCCATGTTTGACGTGTTTGGTTATTTCCTAGGTACGTAATGTATCACGAGCGTTTTATACTTGTGTTCACACAAAAGTACCTTATTTTTTGTGAAGTTGAACTTTTACTAAAATTTTATCTACGTATTATATTATTTCGTTAATAAATCATATGAATGAGAACAGTGAGAAAACAGGTGTGTTGGTGATGCCTTATAACGAATAGTTCTCATGATTACCATACTGAGTGCGTATGAATGCGGCCTGCTGTTCCTTTCGTGCAATTTTATAGACTTGGCTAAGCTTTGTTTGCATGAGGCGGAGGGATAGTCTGAAAGTAGAACTTCGAAATAGCTCCAGAATAGTTGGAGGTAACCGGAATGGAGTGATATATATTCACGCGTCCTTTGGCAGACATTGTTTTACGATCGATACTCTCGTAAATAATCCCAATCGTCATGTGTTATAATAAGGGTGTCTGTGAAACCTATTTGTTTATTATATAAATCTTAAAAATAATTATAAAGGCTGTTCACCGTAAACTGAGCACTTTGGAAAGTTCTGTAAACACCTACTTGCATGCACATTATGTATTCTTCCACCATAAGTAAAATTAGCATTGCCATTGGTCTTACCACATTATTCATGCGTTGGTCAAGTGAGAATGCAAAATAATTTAAAAAAAAACCTTTAACGATTTTAACAGAAAGTAAAAGAGATAATTTTAGTATTCCCAAATATTTACCTGACACTTTTAATTCAACGTTAAGAATTGAACTTATTTCTCTCTGTCGCGTCGTTACGAACTTTCCTGGGCGAATGCCAGACAAAGCGCTATTTAAAGTATATGTTTACAGTTAGGGCCAGTAACAATTTACAAACGTTGTATTCATAACTGCTCACTTAACCGTGAACAGCGTATAAATAATAAAATACACATGATTAAATCAAACTGTAATGGCTAAAGCATATAACATTTAAAATACACCACATAATTGTATTAATTACTTTCACTTATGTTTTTTTCCGACCCGATACACGTAAATCAGATTATGTAAGTGGAAAAGTGCTCTATTTTCAGTGATATTTGTTGCTGTTCTCACATTCGAAATGTATCTTCTTACTTTTAAAATCCATTTTCTAAAAGTAACACTTTTAAGTCGACTAGTTGCAACTTATGCTATTTATAAATTCATAATTTTTTACGTTTTCAGTTTTGTATACATTTATCCTATAATTTTAATAAACTCAAAATCCTTTTTGTACAATAAATCAGGTGATTTTCATTTGGTTCTGCCTTTCCGACTGAAAAGAAGGGTAAGCAGAAGCACAAGATGTTATGTTAGTGGAGGGAGTATTTAAATAAATTCTTCCGTAAGTTTCACTTATTGTAACGGGCAGTGGTGGTACAGGGTGTGGAAATAAATGTTGTTTAAATATTATTTTCCTGGTGCTACGAATTATAATAAATAAATGAATATACATTTTATTCCCAAAATAAAATGTCCAAGTTTATTATGCATATGATTTATCTACGCATATTTACGTGCCTATCGTTGGCTGACTGCCAATTTTATCTGCCTATATGGAATGTCTAACTTTCTAGTTTTCTGGGAACAAAACGCTTGTATATTGCGCCACTCTTTGTGGAGAATACTTTGTGATACAAACACACCATGCCGACAGTAATTTAAAATGACCTAGCGCAGAAGTAAATGGGTAGTAAAATGTCTCTTTACTGCCTGAAAACAAACGCAAGATTTATGCGTGACTTTACTTCTTTGCTACCAAACAGCGACGGAGTTATTTGGTGTTGAATTCGGACTGCAAAATGGCTGGAGGTTTCCTGAACAGGCAAAGGGAACACAAAGCTACGTAAATACAACGCGTAAGGAAGCAGAATGAGAGCAGCGATCACAAAGAATGAAAGTGATCCATTATCAACCACAGAAATGAGATATTTCATTACGGCCGTTATCGCAGCTTATTGCGCATCGTAAAAAAGCTTTATAGAACATCACTTTTAAAAGCAGTTTACCTTTGCTTTCCTTGCGATTCGACGTGTTAGTAAACAAAACCCGCGATTCAGAAATGTGTGCAAAGTTTAACATATGTAAATGCTATTTAACACTTTTAAAATACATTTTTTTTAGTGACAAAGGCATTTCGGTGACATTTCACTTCCAAATGACTAAAAAATACCGATTTGAGATGAACCTAAACGTAAATAAACTGAAAAAATTTTAAATCGGCTATTTCACAACAATTCTCCTGCTTGAATATACAAGTTGAAATATGAAAAAATGTAACAGAGAAGTGCATCACGATTTCACCACTACATAAGATAACTTTGTAACAGCTGATTATTTCATAGAAGCGAGTTGAAAACTCAAATACTGTCTGCCAGTTCAGTGCGGCGAGATATATCATGTGCGGAATTTATGTCAGTATTTTCTTTCCCGCACATCGGACTTGGGGAATTCCTCGAGAAAAATAGCGCCTTAAAATGAACTAAACCCGCTTTCACAGGAAAAGGTTTACTGTACGTAGCTACAGATGAGGTAGACTCTGGGAGTCCTGAAGTATGTTTTTGTTAAGCACATTTCGGTTTACATACTATTTGATACCGAGGAGGCAGAAGAAATCGCCGGAGATCTCAAACAAATTATCTCGCTATCCTCTTTCTAGTTGCGCAAAGGCCAGATTTCAGCATTTCTCACACCGGGTTGCGTTATTGAATGCACCACACGTCAACACAAGACTGGTGCACCAAAATGAGTAAAGAGTCATAGGAACTGTCTCATAAATAGCGGGGTTCCTCGCGACATAGAGTACAGAAGTGAAGACTTCTCCACCATTCGCCAGAGACAATAAATAACATTTTCTTCTCTCTTTTACCACACAACATATCTTTGCTCTACCTTAACTAATGAAAAAAAAATGCTTATGAGTCGCACATACAGGAGATACAAATATAGGAATTAAAACACGCGTCGAGCCAAATAATATAATATTGGCTTTTTATAAATNGCACATACAGGAGATACAAATATAGGAATTAAAACACGCGTCGAGCCAAATAATATAATATTGGCTTTTTATAAATATGAAATCTATAAAACAAAACTAATAACAGTATTAACGCTCACGTATAGAGGGCTGAAAATATTGTTGTCAGGTAAATGTATTTACTCTAAGATCATTCTTTAATATCAGAAGAACTTATTCGTAATAAAGGGTGTAATAAAACTAGAGATACTTAGTTGTTACAAACTGTACGCGTGTGGTCCACAGAAATGTTCCCTAAACAACTGTGTCCCTTTGATAAGAGAATTGCAGCAAGTTTATTATATCAGATGCAGAGCACGAAATAATACTACAACTAATATCTTCTAGCCACCCGTCGCTGTCACACACTTTTTTTTTATCTGTACGTTCAAAATGACAGAATCTCAAACAACGCCATTAAATCGCCAAAACTGTGGGTTTGCCCTTTGAGTGAGAGCGCGCCAGATATTATCTGACGCGAAGGTCGAGTCCCTCGGCATTATCGCGCGATATATCGTCCCGTCACGGCTAGGTTTTTGCGTGCGGCACCTGTGCCTTGGTTCTGCGGTGAACTAATTAACCCTCTCGCAGCCTCCGGTCGACACAGACCGCCCAGCCTTCACTGTGGCGACGCCGACACAAAACAGACCATTTGCTTGTTTCCTCTGTTTATTTTCATAATATATTGATTTCACAGTAACTTACTCAATACATTTTCGGCTAAAATGCGCACCATTTTCCTGCAGGTTACACAAAAACAAAATTTTTAAAACTCTCTCTCTAAAAATGCCACGAAAAAATTAAAATCTAGTAGTGGCATAATGCAGTTCANAAACAAAATTTTTAAAACTCTCTCTCTAAAAATGCCACGAAAAAATTAAAATCTAGTAGTGGCATAATGCAGTTCACAGCCTACGTTCACAATTTGCTCGGGGATAAATATCCAATGCTCTTTTCCGTTGTGAAACCGACAAAATTAAAATTTTTGAAGGACATCCTCTTGTGACATATAATGCATAGTAACAAATTTCGTAAATAGCTAAACTCCGACAAGTTTTAAAAATATATAAGGACCAAAATAAAGTATCATAACTCAACAAATAATAACAAATAATAATAACAAAAAAAGCAAACACTATAGAAACATTACGCGAAATGAGAAAAAAATAAGTAACTTAAGGTATCAATCAGTTCAAAAATATTAACCCCACCGGAAAAGATTCACTACTTGTAATTGAAACATTTCTATTAGTGTGTAACACATCCACGAGCACGAATAAGGGTTGAGTTTTGATTTAGCATGGGCTGGTCAAAGTGTCAGGATGTAAGCGAAATGAGTGTTTAGCCACACTTGCATAATAGAATTGAGAAGTATCGCCAGGATTCAAAGACGACTTCCGTGGCGTNAAAATGAGTGTTTAGCCACACTTGCATAATAGAATTGAGAAGTATCGCCAGGATTCAAAGACGACTTCCGTGGCGTTTTACTCCACTGAGAGATTTTAAAAAGTGTTCAAATCTGGGAATTTTGCAGATATTTTCATATTTGTGAATGATGTTGAGTTTTCGTTGTGACAATGAGTCACTTTCGCATAGCTGTAACTGCAATAATTGGCACATTGGGACAGAGGGACAGGAACGTTATGTTCCTTCGCAAGATAACGATCAAAAGGCAAAACCCGGTAGACGAGCAGCTCAAATTTGTCACTGTGATTGACATTTTTTTATCACGTTTACAAAATGACCCGTTCTCCCGGTAGTTAAAACATCCAGAGAACATCAGAGAACAAACTTNATTTTTTTATCACGTTTACAAAATGACCCGTTCTCCCGGTAGTTAAAACATCCAGAGAACATCAGAGAACAAACTTGAGCTTGAAACACACCTTGAACGAGTCACCGCTGAAGGCTTCGTGAAGCCAAAAATGAACATAATGCGTAGCACAGTTGCCGCACAGGTAGTAACGATATTCGTGAGAGGAAATTTTGATTTTCCATTTATGAACCGGCCAATATCTGTCTCTCTGCGTCTGCTATAACTGGGCAGCTTTGTGAAAACTAAGTGAGCAAAGGCATCTTGCATACAGCTACGCTGCTTTGTTTACATCACGCAGGATCTCGCCGGGTGTCTCCCAAAAACTGGTTTACAAAGGACATGTGTAGACTTCTATTGATATTTATTGTACGGAATCCAAGCTATTTTTATTCGTAAAACTTAAAAAACCTACGCCAGTGAAACTGGTCCGTCAGTGCTTCCTTTTAGCCATAATGTTGACGATAATTGCCTGTTGATTTGCTTACCGGCTGTTGGTATACACTTCGATGCACCTCTATATTCACAATCGTATATTTTATTTGCACTACGATTAAGTACAGGAAAGATTCGTATTATGGAATTGCACTTGCTTTCATCTGGAATGGTGGTGAAACCCCACTTGCGTTAAACCTTTCTCGGTGGAACGGTTCGGGTTCGATCTATCGACCTCCAGAATAAAAGAAAATATAAGTACAAGCGATTAATTGTTGACATGAGGCAAAAAACGTTGGCACTTAACTGTTATAGTTGACTCCAATCAATTTGGAGTTTGACTAGACGTGTGTCCCCTTGAACCAATGTGTTAGTTATTCTGAAGGAGTACAGTGAAATAAAAACTACATCGACTTCAGCGAAACAAATTTAATTTACCTTTACGTATTACACACATGCTGTGAGTGACCGAAAATATGAACATCGTTCATGCCAAGAGGCTCATAAATCATCCAAAATTCATCATCCAGCTCATTATGCAACTTTTACGGGAATCCAATACATTGACCAGAAATATCTGAATAGCAACTCGTTGGTTAAGCACAAATTTTTGAACAAAATTACACTTCCAAACAGTTAGGTCTCTTATAACAATTATTATTATAAATTAAAGAAGTGTTTGGGTCAGAAGACTTGCTGTTTTGAAGGAAAAAAAATAGCCCCCCCAAAAATCTTCCTATCGTTGCTAAAGTTTATACCTTGAAAGTCTAGGAACTACAAAAGAATAATAATGCAGAGGAATATTGGTGGGCTGATACTTAAAGTTAGCAAACATTACCAACCGTGGTGTAAACAAGTGAATTCTAAGAAAGCTGGCTTGCAGAGCATGAAGTAGATATTTGGAAATGATATTATTCGGAAGTTTTCCCATCATTTCATCGTCTCGTGCAAACGCAAACTCCCAAGTCAACGAGCCACTCGAGTGCTCGAGGATCGGGCGGTGTCCGCTCGACATGTTTCACTCCCCGAGGGACGGCACACCCTCCATCCTTCCTCACTGCAGCTGTGCTCGGATGAGTAAGGCAGTGCAAGGCACTCTATTCTCCATGTTTCACTCCCCGAGGGACGGCACACCCTCCATCCTTCCTCACTGCAGCTGTGCTCGGATGAGTTAGGCAGTGCAAGGCACTCTATTCTCCATGTTTCACTCCCCGAGGGACGGCACACCCTCCATCCTTCCTCACTGCAGCTGTGCTCGGATGAGTAAGGCAGTGCAAGGCACTCTATTCTCCATGTTTCACTCCCCGAGGGACGGCACACCCTCCATCCTTCCTCACTGCAGCTGTGCTCGGATGAGTAAGGCAGTGCAAGGCACTCTATTCTCTCCTGTTCTTACAGCGCCTTCTATTCTCTTGACTTTGATGCATGGCTTTTCTAGCTGGTTCTCTCAGTAAAACCTGTCCTCGCCAGACAGCAGAACTCCTACAACTTCGTGAACCCTTCACCTGAGTACCACCTCGTGGGTCATCGGAGCTTTCCTGCTCTTACTGGTAATATTCTTCCAGCCTACTGATTTTATGACACAATTTTTCCACATTTTATGAAAGTCTTCATCGGCCATTACTCTTCCCAAATCTTGTTATAATCATCTCCGATCTGTAACCCCTGTAGTCACATACATACATGACCTATCTTGATACAATCCATCAGCACATGTTGAAACGTATCATCCATTCCACAAACATCGCATAACGAGGAGGTGACTAACCCAAGGCTATGCAACTTGCCCTTAGAATTTTAATGACCAGTCTACAGATGCACACTGTAATGATTTATCGTCTGACCATTCTCTCAGCATCACTTGGTTACGGTGATGTAGTAGTCAGACTATTTGCCTCCCACCCAGGCGAAACGTATTCGATTTGCGGTGGGGTCGCTCCGGGGTTTCGCATGTGGGAATCGTGCCGAACGTATGCCGCCGATGGGTGGGTTTCCTCGGCGATCTCCCGTTTCCTCCTCCCTTGCATTCCGTCACTGCTCTAAACTCACCTCGCTTCACCCTCATCGGCTCTTAAAACCTCGAAGTTAGTCATGAATGTCTCCACTCTTCGATCTCATTCCCTTGCCTGAGTTGTCCAATCTCTCTTGCCATTCCATTTCTCTAGAGTATTCATGCAGCACGCTGTTTGCAGAGTTGCGAGGCAGTTTTTCGCTCTTGAATAAACTGTCCTCGGGGCCTCGACAGTTTCTCGTCGTCGGGCCATGTGTTGGGCGGGTGTTTAACCCAAAAAAATATTTTTTTTTTCATCTCTTCTTGTGGAGTTCTTCTAACTCCCCGATGAAGTTGGGAAGTGGTAGAGCGGACGAAGGAAGCGAGCAAGAGTCTGTCTCCGAAGCGTGCGGCTTATGTTGCAGTTGGTCGGAGGCGAGGTCCGTCCCCAGAGGAGAGAATAAAAGAAGGTTAGTAGAGTGCGAGTTAAAAGGGTACTGGAGATTTCTTTTATTTAGCAAAACGGAATTTTTCTCTTCAACTTCCCCTGTAAAACAAAAATGGTAAGGAACCGCTTTCGTCTCTTTGTATGTGCGTCGGTAGTGAAAACAGATGTGAAAATTTTCCCGTTCGAATTCATGAACGGAATAAAAAGTAATTTGGTCGAGGCTGGCACAAAAACTGTTGGTTGGTGATTAAAATTTCTGTCCCCCTCTTTCTCAGCTTATTCAAACCCCCATTTTTACAATTCTGTTCATAATACAGGATGTTCACGGTAAACGTGGCACTTCAGAAAACCCTACTTAAGATCTGCAATTTTTATTTTGTGTTCTTGCACCATATCTCAAATTAACGTTTTTATCGAACTCGATCACTTTATTCGTGCGTCGATCAAGTGAAACTTACAAAATTATTAGAAAAGTAAATATTATATCAAATTGCCTATTTTTTCATCGATATGCATTTAATATATAACACGATGCCAAATAAATGATTTCAGTATTTATTTTCAAACTTTTTTTGGCACTTGAAATTCAACGTAAGGACATGAACTATTTTCCCTCCCTCGATTTTAAAGACTTATCCACGCTTGATAATTATTGCTTGTTTTAATATATTTCAGATTCATGTTTTCCGAGGGAAAATGCGTGCAAGTACCAACGTCAGAGTTCCGAAGAGTATCACGAAGGCATCTTGCTCACCACAAACATGACGGCCGCTCATGTACGATGACGGGACGGGCTAGTAGTTGATCCTCGTAACACACTGCGTGTAAATAAACGACGCAGTATGTGACATGCGAGCAGGCGGCCACGACGCCGAACACGCATCACGAACAACGGCTTACAGGCGGGCTTACCAGAGGAGGCTCGACGGCCAACCCTCCTGCGCGTGGGCTCGCGTCGCTGCGGCATTGATTGGCTTAACGCGTCTAAAATTATCATCCCCCAACCACGTCCCTTTTCAGGACCCCGTCTGCTTCCAGTGTTTCGGCAGGCATGGCCAGTAATCTGGGACCCCGTCCGTGCCACGACCTGCGTGTTTCTGCCCTCGACGCGCGAGATTACGTCCCCGATTGCTGTTCCCTCGAGAGGCGAGAGCCGGCAAATCCCTCGCCGTGGACGCGTTGCTGAGATGCCCAGCCAGCACGGCGCTCGTCTACTGATGCGCTGGTTAGAGGGCAAAGCTCCACTCGAGGGCTGTCGTAATCCTTCAACCCTCCTACCAAGACGTAACACGGGCTTCTAGTGTCGGAAGAACCGTCGGTCCGGACCAGAGTCCTCACCTCTACACTGCACAAAAATGTCTGCATTTTCAGTAGCAACTCTTTCGAATTGAGTTGCCAAGTATGTTTTTGTTACAATACAAATTTTACACCACGTTACTGTGGAGTGTGTTAAAATAGCGTTGTTTATTAACAAACAATTGTTGTAGACTTTGAGTATTACAAACATGGAATCATACAAACAATTTCGTACGTTTTGTAAGACAGTGTGTTGTAAAAATACAGTAATTAATTTAAATTTTATTTTAAACTTTTTGGCGACTAGTTTGCAAAGAATGGAGGGGCCGCGGTAAACGTAGTGGCTAGACCACTCGCCTCCCACCATGCTGAAGCAGATTACATTTCCAGCGGGGTCCTTCCCCGATTTCCGCACGTGGGAATTGTGCCAGACGATGCCGTTGGTCAGCGGGTTTTCTCGGAGATTTCCCGTTTCCCTGCCCTTGCATTGCGGCACTGCTCCATATCCACCTCACGTCACCCTCTTCGACTGTCAAGACCTCGTTTTTAAGGGGGATTAGTCCCCGCCATCTTGGATTTATGAAATTTTCGCCTTACCTTTCAACACATATTTTATATTTTATTTTGGGTGTCCTCGAGGAATGCCAGGATCATTTCCGTTACCGCCCGCATGAAAACATTACTTATTTATTTCCGGCAGTCGCTAATGAAAAATTAATAAACGCTGTACAGTTGTAATAGTTTGATAAAGCTTTAGAGACTCTTACTAATGCCATATCGTCTGAAAAATTTCTAAAAAAACACTTAAATGAAATTTATGGCAAAAATAGTGAAAATTCAAGATCGCGGGGCCCGATCCCCCTAAAGAGCAGCAAAATCATCTCCAAACTCCACATTCCACACCAAAGAATTGTCTGTAAAATGCACAAAACATTTGTAGTGTGTGCTCTCAGGCCGGAATAGTAATGGACCTTTTTCGCCGCTTAATACCTCATATCTCTACCGGTGATAGAGTTCTTATACAACTTCCAGGAATCAGGAAGCCTAGGTAACTGACAAGCATACCCTATAGCCGTTGAGCTACTGTGGAGGAAACTTCGAAAATTTGTGTTATTTAAAATGCACAGGGCTTGACGCTGTGGCAGTTTCTCTATGGTACAGTTAAAAAAAAATCAGTTTTTGAATTGAAAATTGAGATAAACAGACGCCGAAAAGTTTTTTAAGATTCCAGTCAAGGCAGAAAAGGGATAAAGTCTGATACCTTCCAAATGCTGAAGTTTGGAAGTAGGTATTGAATATGCTCTGCGGCATGAGGCGCCAGCACTTGATGCTAGCCCTCAGTGATAGGGCGGTAGGAATACGTCGACACTGTTGTCTCTAGGTCCAATTTACTAATAAATTACACTTTATTTGCGAGTTCACATACTCGAGTTTTATTGTTGCTTGAACAGGTTAACTGGTACATGAACTCTCAAGACAACTCCCCTCCCCTTTTCCTATGTAGGCTACGTATGGTTCGACGCCGCGATTGGCGCCGTGGGAGGGGGGGGCAGGATTCTTCACACCTGGTGTAGAACTACTTATCTGACACTGCGGCGCTGTCTTCCCTCGGCTGGCGATATGTAACTGCTCTCGCACTGGGTGGGCGTCTCGGCGCCTGGCCTCGAAGTTCCTCCTTCTCGGGTCCACGCAGTACTCTNTCGGCTCTTAAAACCTCGAAGTTAGTCATGAATGTCTCCACTCTTCGATCTCATTCCCTTGCCTGAGTTGTCCAATATCTCTTGCCATTCCATTTCTCTAGAGTATTCATGCAGCACGCTGTTTGCAGAGTTGCGAGGCAGTTGTTCGCTCTTGAATAAACTGTCCTCGGGGCCCCGGCAGTTTCTCGTCGTCGGGCCATGTGTTGGGCGGGTGTTTGACCCAAAAATATTTTTTTTCGTCTCTTCTTGTGGAGTGCTTCTAACTCCCCGATGAAGTTGGGAAGTGGTAGAGCGGACGAAGGAAGCGAGCAAGGGTCTGTCTCCGAAGCGTGCGGCTTATGTTGCTGTTGGTTGGAGGCGAGGTCCGTCCCCAGAGGAGAGAATAAAAGAAGGTTAGTAGAGTGCGAGTTAAAAGGGTACTGGAAATTTTTTTTATTTAGCAAAACGGAATTTTTCTCTTCAACTTCCCCTGTAAAAAAAAAATGGCAAGGAACCGCTTTCGTCTCTTTGTATGTGCGTCGGTAGTGAAAACAGATGTGAAAATTTTCCCGTTCGAATTCATGAACGGAATAAAAAGTATTTTGGTCGAGGCTGGCACAAAAACTGTTGGTTGGTGATTAAAATTTCTGTCCCCCTCTTTCTCAACCTATTCAAACCCCATGTTCACAATTCTGTGTATAATGCAGGATGTTCACGGTAAACGTTGCACTTCAGAAAACCCTACTTAAGATCTGCAATTTCTATTTTGTGTATTCTTGCACCATATCTTAAATTAACATTTTCATCGTACTCGATTACTTTATTCGTGCGTCGATCAAGTGAAACTTACAAAATTATTAGAAAAGTAAATATTATATCAAATTGCCTATTTTTCGTCGATATGCATTTAATATAACACGATGCCAAATAAATGATTTCAGTATTTTCAAACGTTTTTTTGGCACTTGAAATTCAACGTAAGGACATAAACTATTTTCCCTCCCTCGATTTTAAAGACGTATCCACGCCTGATAATTATTGCTTGATTTAATATATTTCAGATTCATCTTTTCCGAGGGAAAATGCGTGCAAGTACCAACGTCAGAGTTCCGAAGAGTATCACGAAGGCATCTTGCTCACCACAAACATGACGGCCGCTCATGTACGATGACGGGACGGGCTAGTAGTTGATCCTCGTAACACACTGCGTGTAAATAAACGACGCAGTATGTGACATGCGAGCAGGCGGCCACGACGCCGAACACGCATCACGAACAACGGCTTACAGGCGGGCTTACCAGAGGAGGCTCGACGGCCAACCCTCCTGCGCGTGGGCTCGCGTCGCTGCGGCATTGATTGGCTTAACGCGTCTAAAATTATCATCCCCCAACCACGTCCCTTTTCAGGACCCCGTCTGCTTCCAGTGTTTCGGCAGGCATGGCCAGTAATCTGGGACCCCGTCCGTGCCACGACCTGCGTGTTTCTGCCCTCGACGCGAGAGATTACGTCCCCGATTGCTGTTCCCTCGAGAGGCGAGAGCCGGCAAATCCCTCGCCGTGGACGCGTAGCTGAGATGCCCAGCCAGCACGGCGCTCGTCTACTGATGCGCTGGTTAGAGGGCAAAGCCCCACTCGAGGGCTGTCGTAATCCTTCAACCCTCCTACCAAGACGTAACACGGGCTTCTAGTGTCGGAAGAACCGTCGGTCCGGACCAGAGTCCTCACCTCTACACTGCACAAAAATGTCTGCATTTTCAGTAGCAACTCTTTCGAATTGAGTTGCCAAGTATGTTTTTGTTACAATACAAATTTTACACCACGTTACTGTGGAGTGTGTTAAAATAACGTTGTATATTAACAAACAATTGTTGTAGACTTTGAGTATTACAAACATGGAATCATACAAACAATTTCGTACGTTTTGTAAGACAGTGCGTTGTAATAATATAGTAATTAATTTAAATTTTATTTTAAACTTTTTGGCGACTAGTTTGCAAAGAATGGAGGTGCCGCGGTAAACGTAGTGCTAGACCACTCGCCTCCCGCCATGGTGAAGCGGATTTCATTCCCAGCGGGGTTCTTCCCCGATTTCCGCACGTGGGAATTGTGCCAGACGATGCCGTTGGTCAGCTAGTTTTCTCGGAGATTTCCCGTTTCCCTGCCCTTGCATTGCGGCACTGCTCCATATCCACCTCACGTCACCCTCTTCGACTGTCAAGACCTCGTTTTTAAGGGGGATTAGTCCCCGCCATCTTGGATTTATGAAATTTTCGCCTTACCTTTCAACACATATTTTATATTTTATTTTGGGTGTCCTCGAGGAATGCCAGGATCATTTCCGTTACCGCCCGCATGAAAACATTACTTATTTATTTCCGGCAGTCGCTAATGAAAAATTAATAAACGCTGTACAGTTGTAATAGTTTGATAAAGCTTTAGAGACTCTTACTAATGCCATATCGTCTGAAAAATTTCTAAAAAAACACTTAAATGAAATTTATGGCAAAAATAGTGAAAATTCAAGATCGCGGGGCCCGATCCCCCTAAAGAGCAGCAAAATCATCTCCAAACTCCACATTCCACACCAAAGAATTGTCTGTAAAATGCACAAAACATTTGTAGTGTGTGCTCTCAGGCCGGAATAGTAATGGACCTTTTTCGCCGCTTAATACCTCATATCTCTACCGGTGATAGAGTTCTTATACAACTTCCAGGAATCAGGAAGCCTAGGTAACTGACAAGCATACCCTATAGCCGTTGAGCTACTGTGGAGGAAACTTCGAAAATTTGTGTTATTTAAAATGCACAGGGCTTGACGCTGTGGCAGTTTCTCTATGGTACAGTTAAAAAAAAATCAGTTTTTGAATTGAAAATTGAGATAAACAGACGCCGAAAAGTTTTTTAAGATTCCAGTCAAGGCAGAAAAGGGATAAAGTCTGATACCTTCCAAATGCTGAAGTTTGGAAGTAGGTATTGAATATGCTCTGCGGCATGAGGCGCCAGCACTTGATGCTAGCCCTCAGTGATAGGGCGGTAGGAATACGTCGACACTGTTGTCTCTAGGTCCAATTTACTAATAAATTACACTTTATTTGCGAGTTCACATACTCGAGTTTTATTGTTGCTTGAACAGGTTAACTGGTACATGAACTCTCAAGACAACTCCCCTCCCCTTTTCCTATGTAGGCTACGTATGGTTCGACGCCGCGATTGGCGCCGTGGGAGGGGGGGGCAGGATTCTTCACACCTGGTGTAGAACTACTTATCTGACACTGCGGCGCTGTCTTCCCTCGGCTGGCGATATGTAACTGCTCTCGCACTGGGTGGGCGTCTCGGCGCCTGGCCTCGAAGTTCCTCCTTCTCGGGTCCACGCAGTACTCTGCGTTTGACGAAGTCTGACTGACTTTTCTCGGATTCTTCCCGCCGCACGTCCCGCTTGACGGCCTCCGACTGAGGTCGATGTCGTGATCGATTCTCGATCCTCGACTGACTCCGACTGACTGAATGACTGCTCGATCCGCGACTGACTGATCCACGTCTCTCAACTGACTGCCCGATCATCGCACTGGCTTCGTCCGGCTCCGACCCGGATGCCTTGCTTCAGGTCCCTCGACTGACTGATCCATTCCTCCCTCCTTCTCGTGGTTTTGTAGGCTCGATCGCCATATTCGACTTACACCATCTCTGCACGTGTCCAGGGTGCTTGTCGCATCCCCCTTGAGTCGTAAAACACGTGGCCGCTGCTCCTGTGGTCCACAGCCGGCCTGGCGTCGCTCCTTGATTCTGGCCTGGAAGTTTATTGTNCTTTGTAGCTGCGAGGCGCGGTCGCGCCCTCCTGGCGTCACTCTCCCGGCACGTCCGCTAACCCTTAATCATTATTGTCGGTCGTCCGCCTGCGAGCTTCGCCAGAGCGTGTATTCCGACGAATAAAATATAGGGACGCAGAATGTGTCAAGTCGATACAACCACTTCAACATTTCAGTTTCTTGGTGGAACGTATAATTTTTGCGAGAAGTTTCGCCGTATTGTTCAATATTATTTCATCCGCGATACTTCTGTTTTCTTTGCCTTGGGCGTAAGATCAGGATGGGAGCATTTAACGAAACATGCAAAAAAATTCCTATCCCTCGAGGATACCTTATTATCACTAGGTTAGGCCTCTTGAGTCCGCATCTCAGCCTTCTCCTCAGCTCCGGACAGTATTGGCTTGCAAATTCAAACTCACTCGTTCTGGTGTCATGTACTGTTTCATATTATTGGCATACAAATTGTAACATGCAAACCACGCACTGTTTTGTAGCGTAACAAGGATGGATATATATATAAGTTGAAATACAGGGCACGAATACAATTAATATAATATGTATTCACTTCCTTCTGCACTAAAATGAGCTCTAAGAACAAATAAACATGTAACATTACAATACGTGGCACAAAAGAAATCAATAAGATATTTCATTTTAACAAACTAATTACATAATTTATAGCTAATTAAAATTATGCAACAATAAATGTGGTTTGAATGAGCGATGGTAATTACAGTGGCAATTCACTGCATGCACTATAACAAGAAATTCATCGATAGCTCGTATTATGCGTTCGAAATAGGCCTACTCTCTTACACGCTTTATCAAGACTCTTAGATGACAACACTTTCAACTTGCTGCCCGTATCAGATACAGTTATCGCATGTTACTTCAAACACCCATGCACACGACACCGCTGGAAATACTACTACTGAATGTGGAAAAACAGGATCTATCTGCCCCTCCCCCCATTTTTTTTGCCATCTACTTAAGTTCCAGCTGCAACTTCCAGCAAAATGTTGTCTTTGTTAATGTAGGCAGCCATCAAAATTTTATTTCTATAAAAAAAATTACGTTTTTTATATATTATTTTATATAGTAATATAAAATGACTTTCTATTTTTTATAAATGATTAAATTTACTGTGGACATTATTATCTATCCGGCGATTTCCTAGAAAAAAATGACTGATTTCTTTGTGCGGGCAACTTCAGAGGCGACAAACAAAAACAAACACACCGCTTGACATGAGAAAACGCACTATAAAATTCCACGTTCCCTGTCGATCCGCAATACTGTATGTATTTCAGGTTGTGAAGAAAAAATTCCTGAATCTAGGATGACAGGTATTTCACCCGTTTAAAGATCGTGGTCCGCGTGGGTCCGCACGTTATTGGCTACCAACCGAGGCATACATCCTCCGCAGTAACTTCAACAGATGCTGCGACCCTGCTGAGGTTAGGGGATTCCCAATACGCTACCTCAGCATAGTAGCGCATTGGAGTGAGTAAAGTGGTATGAGCGGCTATTAACATCGAGATCTCGAGAGCTGACGAGGGTTAGCAAGGTATGTACGGAAGAGCGGAGGAATGAAAGAGCAGGGGAGACGGGAGATCCACGAGAAAACCCGCCAACCAGCGGCACCGTCCGGCACGATTCCCACGTGCGAAGATCGGGGGGCGACCCCGCCGGGGATAGAACCGGGTTCGCCTTGGTGGAAGACAAGTAGTCTAACCACTACACCACCGCGGCCCCTAGTAGCGCATTTGAATGAAGGACGTTGTTGTCGTGACGTAACAAGTGTCGTGAGCGGTAGGCTTCTTGTTCTGTATGTTTTACGACCATTCAAAACCTCGACTAGTAGTGAGGGTACGAATCAGTTATCCGCAGGTCAGATCATTGGACACAGAGCCTCGCAGTATAGAGTGATGACCAAAATAACCTTCTTGTGTATACGCTGTCGCGGTTATTTGAACACTTTGAAAACTGTCCCTGCCCTTACCTGTGTACCTTTCAACGGGCACAATGACTCACATGCGCCCAGCAAAGTTGATAGCGAAGACCGAATGGAGTACTAGGACGGAAACGGCGACGTANGCACAATGACTCACATGCGCCCAGCAAAGTTGATAGCGAAGACCGAATGGAGTACTAGGACGGAAACGGCGACGTAACTTTAAGGAGATCTGTCCCTCACTATCAATGCGTGGCTAATAACACGAAAAAAAAATGCATGTGATATCTTTTGATTGAGTATTCAACTACTATGTGGGGACGACCTTAAGTTGGCACCACGCACGCGCGTGACTTGGGTGGGGGCCCGTGGCAGATAGCGGGAATTTAAAGCGTGTAGGAAATTTTCGGGCACTAAATATCGTGACTCCGATGTGCTAGCTTGATCATATTGATGCGGAACGAAAAGCCTAATTTATGTCTGTCAATTTAAGACAGAATGGCTAGTTATCCAGTTCGTTACGTTATTTTATTTCCCACTTACAAAAGAAAATATTACGCGCTACCGCAAACGTCTTAAGGTAAAAGGGGTCGCGGTGGCTGAGCGGTTAGTCTGCTCGCCTCCCACAGAAGCGAACCGGGTTCAATCCCCGGCCAGGTCACTCCGGGATTTTCGAAAGTGGTAATCGTGCCAGACTATGCTGCTGGTTGGCGAGTTTTNCAATCCCCGGCCAGGTCACTCCGGGATTTTCGAAAGTGGTAATCGTGCCAGACTATGCTGCTGGTTGGCGAGTTTTCTCGAGGATCTCCCGTTTACTTTACCCTTTCATTCCTGCGTTGCTCCATACTCACCTCGCTCAACCTTATTCGCTCTCTAGTCGTCGCTGTTAAGAGCCGCCCAAAGCTCTTCTTCTTCACTGGCAGTGTACCACACACAGCAACGCCCAGCTATTTTTATATTTAATATTCTGTAAATAAATTATGTTAACTACTTAATGATGTATAGTAACAAATTTTATTAGTATAATATCATGGCGAGACTTCTTTTCTCCAATATACCGGATCATATCCATTGAACTGTTTTTGAACATTGCGAAACTTAGTTTAATAATATTTTAGTTACACATTTGTCGTATGAACACAGGTTTCTCCGTTCCAGTACTAATAATGCATTTTTAAAGTCTCTTAACACATATTTTATTGCTTTTTTCAGTAAAAAATTTGGTTACAAAGTTGGCGATTCTAGGTTTAACCTTATCTGTATAAGGCGATTTAAACAAGTGGTGTTTTATTCTCTAACGGAGTTTGCCGCTATGCAATTTTTATGTGAGTATCGTTAGAATTAACCGGAATAATGCATTGCAATAGAATTTTCTTAACAGCTGCAATAAATATGATAGAAAATCCCGCGCAAGTCTCCGATTAATCAGCGTTCATTGCAATTTAACTAGCGACGTAGTTTTCTTCCTACAACATCAAGAACTTAATAAATTCTGGACGAATAAAATCTCCTTTTTAAAAGCAAATGTAAAATTAATACATTAAAAAAATGTAATTTAAGACTACATTCATTAGCGATTAATCATTTCACACAAATGCTTATCTATAAGATATACTANCAATCCCCGGCCAGGTCACTCCGGGATTTTCGAAAGTGGTAATCGTGCCAGACTATGCTGCTGGTTGGCGAGTTTTATCGAGGATCTCCCGTTTACTTTACCCTTTCATTCCTGCGTTGCTCCATACTCACCTCGCTCAACCTTATTCGCTCTCTAGTCGTCGCTGTTAAGAGCCGCCCAAAGCTCTTCTTCTTCACTGGCAGTGTACCACACACAGCAACGCCCAGATATTTTTATATTTAATATTCTGTAAATAAATTATGTTAACTACTTAACGATGTATAGTAACAAATTTTATTAGTATAATATCATGGCGAGACTTCTTTTCTCCAATATACCGGATCATATCCATTGAACTGTTTTTGAACATTGCGAAACTTAGTTTAATAATATTTTAGTTACACATTTGTCGTATGAACACAGGTTTCTCCGTTCCAGTACTAATAATGCATTTTTAAAGTCTCTTGACACATATTTTATTGCTTTTTTCAGTAAAAAATTTGGTTACAAAGTTGGCGATTCTAGGTTTAACCTTATCTGTATAAGGCGATTTAAACAAGTGGTGTTTTATTCTCTAACGGAGTTTGCCGCTATGCAATTTTTATGTGAGTATCGTTAGAATTAACCGGAATAATGCATNTGATTCTCCAACGGGGTTTGCCGCTATGCAATTTGTATGTGAGTATCGTTAGAATTAACCGGAATAATGCATTGCAATAGAATTTTCTTAACAGCTGCAATAAATATGATAGAAAATCCCGCGCAAGTCTCCGATTAATCAGCGTTCATTGCAATTTAACTAGCGACGTAGTTTTCTTCCTACAACATCAAGAACTTAATAAATTCTGGACGAATAAAATCTCCTTTTTAAAAGGAAATGCAAAATTAATACATAAAAAAAATGTAATTTAAGACTACATTCATTAGCGATTAATCATTTCACACAAATGCTTATCTATAAGATATACTAGTGTAGTAGAATTGCATGTGTAAATTTATATATGCCATGAAAAATACACGAATAAAATATCTGCGTGTGGGTACACGGTATGATGATAGTGACGTTAACGATTCGTAATTTTTTTGTTTTTCAATAATTTTAGTAAGGGATTTTTTAAGTAGCGAATTTTAACGAGGCCGTAGCTGCATTTCGGTAACAAATGTTGAAGCAGGTTTATTATTGCTAATATCAACCATTTATTTGTGTGTAAACATTTCCAGGGGAACATATTTTATGTAAACTGGATTTTGAAACTGTAAATTTTACAGCGATATAAATAAAACGTCAAATAAGAATTGCCTACTGCTAATTGAGTGAATATTTGCCAAATACTTTGAGATTTTTTTGTGTACAAAATATGAGGATACACAATGTATTCTCAAGTAAATAGTATTTTTTTTGGAGAGGGAGGAGAAAAAATTNAGTATTTTTTTTGGAGAGGGAGGAGAAAAAATTAAATAAGTGTGGTTAGGTCAATAGAAAGGTGAATAGAAAGTCAGGTAGAACATATTATTTTTATCCTTGGCGTTGTTTGGAAGCCGAAAACATACCGTATGTGAAATGTTTCGGTCCATTCAGTACAGTTCATATAGTTAATGTTACAGTATANGGGAAGCCGAAAACATACCGTATGTGAAATGTTTCGGTCCATTCAGTACAGTTCATATAGTTAATGTTACAGTATAGAAACAGCTTGGTTTCTAAGCGCGTTAGACATTGCTCAGGGGGAGGGGGGGGGTTAATAAGTGAAGTGTTAAACGGGGTGGAAGAGGGTGGTTTGTTTGCTATTGGGTCTTTGTTCCGTCTGAAAGGCAGGTTGTTTGGTCCGACTCCCTAGGAAGCTGCGCAACCCTTCCACCAATGAAGTGAACGTAGGGAAAGGGACTCGGTAGGTGCTTCAGCTGTTTAATCGAGTCGCACCCCTGCGAACTCGAAGTAAATAGCGCGTGACGAGATGAATCAAAACTTTGCAGTTTCGCATCCGCCCCTTCCCCCGAACAATGGGGTAGCAACACTCGTCACTGCCTTCTTTTTTTCTTCTCTCTCTTTCTCTCTATATTTCTTTCTCTTTCTCTGTCTCTTTCTATGTATCTTACTCTCTTTCTATCTCGCTTTATTCTCTCTTTTTCTCCGTCCCCTTGTCTCTTTCTCTCTCTCTGTCTGTCTCTTTGTCTCTGCCTCTATCTCTCTCCCGGGCTGGTTGACGAAAGCACCCCGGGAAACATTTTCAATTAAGCTTTCGCCCCCGCGAGTCACGACGTCTGCAACCCGCCCGACGTTTCTGCTCGGTGGAAGGAGTGAAATAGAATTAGCGGCGTAGAAATGCCAAGCAGTGACGGCTACCCCGCCAACCACCGACCGGAGTCAAACACGAGCGGCGCGGTGTTATTGGCGAAACTTGACGCCTGGAGAGGGCGACGCCCACTGCCCGGCTGGAGAGGAGAGGATTCCTGGAGTGTGTGCGTCAATAGCACTTGTCACCTGGGCCTCCGATTAACGCGAGGTAGCGATCATCGTGCACAGCGTCGCTGACGACATTCCTACGTCCCTTCCTCACGACGAGAGGTAACTGCACTAGTACCCTAACTTTGCCNGCACAGCGTCGCTGACGACATTCCTACGTCCCTTCCTCACGACGAGAGGTAACTGCACTAGTACCCTAACTTTGCCAAGTAATTACGTCTTCGCAAAGGAGTGTCATGCCATTCTTTAAGTAAGTTACTCATTTGTAAAATAATATTTAACCCCTTAACAAAATATCACCGCAAACAATTATTGCAAAAATTCCAATTTAATTCCAATTTTCTTATAAAAGATATAAACATCCCACGAAAAGTTTGGAATAAACACAAAAAATGCAAAATACTCTGGAATATACACNAATAAACACAAAAAATGCAAAATACTCTGGAATATACACAAAAGAAACCATAGCAATCAGAATATACCAACGGTACCGATAGAAAACGTGAAACTCAAACTGTTTCCAACACAAAAACCTTTTCAAATACCACAGACAATTAAAAATGAAATGACAACAAACTTAACGTAATCGTGTGTCTGACCAGGGAGGGTTTCTTTCTTCCAACTGTAGTTTAGTACCGTATGTGGCCTCGATGTGCGTTGTACAGGTCGCTTACACGCCGTGGCATGCTAGTAATCAATGTGCTGATGTCATTTACCGGACGAAGGTCCCATTACATCTAGAAGTGTTTCTGGAAGCTGTGGACGATTGTAAACTGCTGTTTTCAGCTAGTCACAGGTATGTCCAATGCGTTACTGCGCTCTCTGTTGATCAGAAACTAACTGCATTACTGCTACCACCCGAACTGCCTGATCTCACAATATTCCAAACTTTTCGTGAGGGGTTTAGTAAGTAATAATGACATAATTTAAATTCTTAGGTGGTCTACGACCAGTCTCTAATCATAATATGACGCTTAATTAAGTACATCAGTCATAAGTTACATAATTACCTTCTCAATTAAATCTCAAATTAATCTTCTGTAATAAAATACTCTAAATAAGTCGGACACCCAAAGTCTAGTTCCATTGGTGCCTAACCGGTGTTTTAATCACTTATAAATTTCAATAAATCAGTTCAATATACATCTATCTCGGTGTTCCCGCACCCACAATGTTGTTGATCTATGTTTTGCTATTCATGCGAAAGTCTGTGTGATTAATTTTCTGTCTGAATATGAGGCATGCTTTTTTGTATTAATATTGTTTACAAACAAGTTGTTTAGTGCTCTGCCATAAATGAAACCATATTTTATTCCACCTAACGTATTTTTCACTAATTTTAGGTGAGAGTGGCAGGTATACAAGAAATTAATTTCTCTTAACAATTATTTGAAAACCAAACAATCACGTATCTGTCGGTTCCTTTAAATTACAACTACGAATTTGCTGAAATCGTTTTTCAAAGCTTATTGTACGTATATATGTTTAGGGTTTCCAACATTTTATAATAATATATGCAAAAAAGAAGAAGGTAGGAGATTGTCACGCATACAAGACAAGTGTTTCTAAGATCATAAATACAACGTTAATATTAATAAAGGGCTTCAATAATTTTGTTCTGAACTGATTTACTGGGGAAACATAGTTTAACTTAGAAGAGAGTCAGTTCACGAGGTTTAATTGCATCACTACAAAGATTAACTTGACACAAATTACAATACACTTAAAAAAAACTGAAATAAAATATGTGGAAGATATCGATGGTCATAAAATAGCTTGGCGCTTTAAAGCGCCTGTCTTGATTTCTTAATGCAGACCAGCGTAAATCCTTCTGGAACTTGTAGAAAATAACACTGCCGTGGACTGTAACTTATGCATCGAGCCAAAATGTGGAACTCCTAACAATTTAAATATGTTACTTTGAAGCCTTTTGCTATTGTAATACATGTTAAAAAAATTAGCTATGTTAGTTTATCAAAACTAACAATTTTATTGTGTACAGTTTTTACACCCTATTCCGGATTAAATGTTGTGCACACAATTATCCTATCACCATATGTACAATCAACATTGTCTTAATTCTTACATTTTTCAAACAAGACTGGAATTTTCAGGGAAATAGGTAGGTCTGTAATGTGATTTTTATCACCCTACACTCTAAGAAACTATTTGTAGATTTACCGTATCAGTGTACGTACGGTGACAAAGCGTGAATGGAAACTTATTTTCCAATACACGCGTGGTTACGTTCCTACAGTCCCTCAGCAAAGAGTCAAATGCATAGGGAAGTTCCCAACTTTGTATAGTAGCAATGCTAAACATTCCCATAGTTTAAGCCTGATATGTAGTATTATTTCAATACACTTTATATATTATAAACTTCCATTACAGTTTAAAAAGTTTACTATATTTTTTTTATATTGTATGTGCACAACATAAGTAGAAACTGAACGAAATTAAATCGTTATCCATAAATTTAAGCATTATTCTTTTGAAACCCCGATAGCTGATGAAACTCTTTACCCTGCAACACAGCCAACTTTACTTGAGTCACGCCGTTCAGCACGTATAGTCTATTCACTGTTTCTTCACACTTTGTGAATCTAACCTTTGAAAAATTACCCCATGTATAACACGTTTGGTTGTTTACTAAATATGCCATGTATCACAAACCTTTTCGCACTTCTGTTTTTCATAAAAGTAGGCTACGTTATTTTTTTTTTTGTCAAATTGAGATTTTACTTTTATTTAAGCTATAAATTATAATTTTCACTTAAAGTTGTCAAAAATAAAAACAGCTAGAAAACACGTGTGTTGGTAATGCTTAGTAAGAAATAGTTATTATCCAAAATAATATTACGCTGAATGACGTGCGTTCTCTCTTTGGCGTAATTTTCTAGACTCGGTTAAGCTTTGTTTCCATGAAGCGGAGGCATATCCTGGAAGTAGAATTTAAGCATGACCTCAGTCAAGTTGGAAGTAACCGTAAATGCTTTCAGTTTGGTAACTAAAAATTTTCGCCACTAGGTAAGCGCTAGTGTCTCATGTTTGCCGGATTTTCTGTGTTTTCTACGTTAAATAACAAAATAATTGCATTAATCATAAATTAATGTAAAATAACTATATAACAAACAAAATTTCCCTCATATTATTTAAGTAGAGTAAAATTTCAATTATGTGACCTCTTTGGAACACTGAGCACCTAGCGGCGGAAATTGTCCCTATGCCAAACTCTACCATACGAAAACTCGGTTTGTTCGTAACCTGAGTAGAACTAACCTTAACATTTTCCAGCAAAGATCACATCTGATAGTTGTGATCACTCTTATATCAGGATATCAATGGTCATTTTCGGTCATCATCTGTAATGAACCAGTTACACCTGATCAAAAGTGGCCATTTGAATACTAGTGTCATTTTTCATGACCGGTTAGCTCAACTGTGTTTTCATTCTTCCAGTTGAGTTAAAATAGACAGCCCCACAATCATGTTCAACAAAGCCGGCAACGTTAGAACCGCAAGNATCATTCTTCCAGTTGAGTTAAAATAGACAGCCCCACAATCATGTTCAACAAAGCCGGCAACGTTAGAACCGCAAGTTTTCTACTGAGCCGAAGAACAATGTTTGATATATTACCAAAATTTTGAATAAAATACCTATCAAATAACTATAATATTATGCATGTTGAAAATACGCAGCAGTTTAGTTTGAAGAATTTGGTGGCCAATGTTTCTAAGTCAAACCACAAGCGGTGCATAAGTAGCTGGAAGATTAGTCAAATTAATTAACATTTCAGCTTATGCATCTGTAGCTTCTGTGGTTGCATTCAACTGAGACCAATTAAGAGATATGTTCATGTTCAATGTAAACATGATACTAAAAGCGATACTGACTGGGAAGAGTGCACACACATAATAATGCCTGATGTGAGAATAATAAACAGCCGGTGTGGCAATTAAATGTCTGGATAATAGGACCTGAGGTGCACTCTGAATATAACTGCTCTGGAATATTTCTCCCGTTATACCCTAGGGGTTCAGACACAGGAGAAGCTGTATTGGTGAACACGGATCGCTGTATAAGGTTACAGATATCATACAGCTTCTGTGGCGTTACAGATATCTCAATTATCGGGCAAAAAAAGCTATTCTGGTTATATTTTAAAATAGCACCACAAACACACAAAAAAATAAACATTAAAAAAAATTGTAATTCCTTAAGAACCAATATCTTTAAGATTTCATTTTTTTTTTAACTGTTCGCTATATTTTTCGGTAACTACGAATGGTTCGATCACACAGAACATTAAATTAGCTATTTGTGCCAGATATATGTTTTGCACACTCCAGTATATAATTAATATAAAAATTATTATTTCCAAATTATTTGATGTCATGTCTCCATTTTAAAAACACGTAATTTCTCATCTACCTTGAACTGTGTGCGCAAGACACACGTAAGTTCATTTCTCTTTTTTTTTCGAAACGCCGTTGAACTGCAAGTAGTGTAATTACATTAAAGTAATAAAAAGTCGATGTGCTATAGTTGCCTCTGGTTGGAAATTAAAAATATGATTTTTTAAATTTATGATTACTTAATTTATAAAAATATCGTACCTGCAGGCATGAAAAAAATTTTCATTAAATGATGAATGCCATGAGTTATTCCAAAACTTCTATAAAATCGTAAATATTAACTTCTGGTTTTGAAAATATAGAAATATTTAATAAGTATTATTTACGGCAGTATTTAAGTTAAAAAAAAAGTTTGCTGATGTATGATTATAGTTTCATATACATATAAATAAATATAAATATAAACTATTATATTTAGATAACTTTTTTATTTTTTTGTGAACGTTAAGGCCTTCTTTATCTTAGCAACCCTGAATCAGGAAAAATAATTATTTAGATTTGATTATATAATTTTAGTGGAACAACGAAGTTTCTGTTTTTCCGGAATGATATTGCAAGTAAGATCACGAGGCAAACATAATTGTATACCGAACGCGGTTGAAGGAATCTGTATCTGTTTAATCTATGAACGGCGTTTATATTTATGAAATGCCACCCCAGTAACGACAAGAACCAGAAAACGACGTTCGCTGTAACATTTTTTATTTAGTAATTTCTTGTTTCCAGGTCGTCGTTCGTATATAATGGCAGCACATGTTTCGTTAGCAGTTTCATTACGTTAAATATGCCTTGTGCTGAGGATTGTGTTAGTTTGCTAGCACTTCCTTACAGATGTGTGGTTGAGGATAAAGATCAAAGTTTTGATTTGCACCTTCATACACAAAGACTTCCAAAGAACTTGTTTAGTTGAATTAATAGATNTAATTTCTTGTTTCCAGGTCGTCGTTCGTATATAATGGCAGCACATGTTTCGTTAGCAGTTTCATTACGTTAAATACACATTGTGCTGAGGATTGTGTTAGTTTGCTAGCACTTCCTCACGGATGTGTAGTTGAGAATAAAGATCAAAGTTTTGATTTGCACCTTCATACACAAAGACTTCCAAAGAACTTGTTTAGTTGAATTAATAGATTTGAGAGATCTTGAAAGTCGGTGAGTGTGAAATGAGGTGACTATGGAGCAGCACCGGAATGCAAGGGCATGGGGAAATGAGACACCTCCGAGAAAACCCGCCGACCAGTGGTATCGTCTAGCACGATTCCCCCGTACGCAAATTCAGGGAGCGACCCCACCGGGAATCGAACCCGGTTCGCCTTAGTGGAAGGCGAGTAGTCTAACCACTACACCACCGAGGCCCCTTAAAGAACTTGTGTTTTCTTCTTAAGTATGTGATGTTTGTAATTTCCAAGTCGCTCTGATACTTAGATACGATATTTCACGTCATGTTTTCGCTGAGCGTAATTGCTTATGCAGCATGAGATTAGCCTGATAGTATAGTGCATAGTGCAGTTCTGTCAACAACGGCACATTTTTTCAGCACAATTTTATTAAGAATGGGGATGGACGAAGGATATTGTTTACCAAAGGACTGCACAAACACGCGAGGAACTACTTGCGCGTATCATGCATGCCTCTACAGAAATCAAAGACAGCCGCGCGCAGCTACGTAGAGCAACACGCGCTGTTCATAAGCGTGCGGCCAAGTGTATGGAAGTAGACGGAAACATTTGTGAACATATTTTGTAAGCTTGGCAGACGCAATTGTGATGCTTTACTGTAAACGATATGGTCTGACAGTACATCACTGTATTTACTTTTGAAAGTGTAAAGCTACCTAATGTGACACGTTCCAGAACGGGGGAAAAAATCTTTAAGCTGAACGTTACGTCTCTGGTGAACGAAGAATGTTTGTAAACATTAACTGTATTCTGCAACCAACCTGTTTATAACCACCACCACCACGCACAAGCAGCTGCCGGTGACTTTCAGAACAAGAGGAACAGACAAATGTTGCGTGCGACTATATCGCTGTCTACAGAAGGTTTTATATATGTCATTTCCTATCAGACTATCAGCGCAGACAATCAGTTATCTGCAGCTCAGTTTTAAGGTTGTCGCAACATTTTTTCGACCCACGTGTAGGGGAACTCGGGGCGGAACGGGATAGCGGGGCAGAACGGGATAGGGCACTTTCTTCTACTGCAGAGTGCTAGAGACTAGCGGAGAGACATTGAACTAAGCCTACAGACGGTAGAGAAGACTCGGCAGCCATTTTGACCAGTTCTGACACAGCCTTCTGAGTTAACCGAGTGTTCGTGGTTTTCTGACGCGTGTTTTGTAACTTTTCGCTGATTTCAATATAAGGTAAGCTTCTAACCGTTAATTCAACACTAATGTGTGTTATTTATCGTTATAGTGCATGTCATTAGCTATAAGATACGCGCGTAGATAGTATCCCGTTCTGCCCCGTCATATTTTGACGTGAATAGGTTTGTAAAAATTTTTGTTAGCTTTTCCAGATGGTCCGAACGTACAATAGGAAGACGGACAGGCAAAAATGGGATGTCCAAGGGATGGAATCAGCTATGGCAGCCGTATTGTCATCTGAAATGGGATTTTTAAAGGCTGCTAACCAATTTAATGTGCCAAAGTCGACTCTTCAAAGATATGTAAAAAATGCTAGGGACAATCCTGACTATAAAGTTGATAAATCTAATGGAAAATATAAAAATGTGTTTACCCCAGAACAAGAAGATGAACTGGTATCATATCTAAAGACAATGGAAAGTAGGCTTTTTGGTCTAACTATGAAA
>NQII01003404.1:49778-100531 GCA_002778355.1 Clitarchus hookeri | reverse complement strand
GGGGGGGGGGGGTTGTATGCCACAGGGGGAGAACGTTAGTATGTCTTAAAACTTTCCTAATTAGGGTTTTTTTTTCATACTCGCATCACCTCTTGGTTATGCCTATTTTCTCGAGTTTTAGGTCAAAAACATGTAACCTTATGCAATGTGTAACATTTCCGTGCGGTTTACAGTATGGCTTTAAAAAGTTAGTTGTCAACAGTAAATAGAACAATAGCGACTTGGAAGTGCACTGCGAGTATTCCTTCAAAATATAACATATTGTATTAATCACAATGTGAATACACGAGAATACATTCAAATCCCAAATATATGAAGAATGAACGAAACTGAAAACAGAAATTACTTAACACTACCTACCGAGTATAAGGTTAAGCATAGAAGCGAGATTACAATGTAAAAATGATAGATTTTAAAATATTGTTATATCAGGTAGGCCACTAGAACACTTGGAAAATCTTCAAGTCGAGCTGACAAAGTTTTGATCCCTACCTATTAGTAATTTTAAGGTGAATAATGTGATTATTTGAGTATACCTGTGTATATTACGGAGGAAAGTACACTGTAAGAAAAATTCTGGTAAACTTCCTAAACTGTAATGGAAGTTTTTAACCTATACAGTGTATGGAAATAGTACTACGTATCCGGATGAAAATGTTTAGCATTGCTACTGTACAAAGTTGGGGACTTCCTTACGCATTTGACTCTTTCCTGAGCAACTGTACGAACGTTACCGTGCATGTACGGGAAAACATTTTACCATTCACGCGTTGTCACTGTACGTATACACTGATATAGTAAATTTACAAATAATTTCTCAGAGTGTATGCTACAATTTCTTTNGTAAACTTCCTAAACTGTAATGGAAGTTTTTAACCTATACAGTGTATGGAAATAGTACTACGTATCCGGATGAAAATATGGAAATGTTTAGCATTGCTACTATACAAAGTTGGGAACTTACATAGGCATTTGACTCTTTCCCGAGCAACTGTAGGAACGTTACCGTGCATGTACGGGAAAACATTTTACCATTCACGCTTTGTCACTGTACGTAAACACTGATATAGTAAATTTACAAATAATTTCTCAGAGTGTATGCTGCAATTTCTTCNTATGCTACAATTTCTTTAATAAGTGCTCGTTATTCTTAAGTTCAAGAGATTAATTTGATGGTATAATTTATTATATAAGGACTACTACATAAATATTGTGCTTCACTGATAAAAATAAAGGTTCACTGCACCTTGGTTTCTACATTCTATAGTCCAGTTGAGCAGAACCAAACATCTCTTTTTTAGATTGAATGACTCAATCTTGTTCAATGTGCTCTAACGTGTTCTGTTTTAGCAACTCGATTTCACTTTGCTTGTGTTAGAACGGTCAAATTGTATATTACTTTTGCTCTAATGCAACACTCAGTTCGTGTATTTCTTTCAAAGAAGGCGAGTACAAGTGTAGAAGCAGTATTTTAAAAATTTGGTACGATAAATTTACTGAAAGAAGGCGCCAAACTTTTTCCATTATTGGTTTTGTCACGCTAGACAAGTTACAAAGAAGTCGCAGGCTTTTGTAAGACCTTTATAATAACAAGAAAACGAGAAAGCCACAATATAAACAAATAAGTTGAATCTGCGCGTCGTCTGTGTTTTTGGAGGAAAACATTTTGGGAGTTGGAGACTTGGACAGCCTTCATTTGTAAAAATATGTCTTAAAGTTTTTGTATCGATTAGAATTAAATTTATTTTCGGAATATTTATCAAAAACTGAAAAATTTACTTCGGAGTAATTCTTATTATGTTAAGTATATACTAATATTTGCTGACATACCTTATCATGAATAAATAATTATTATTTTAGCAGTAAGCAGCGGAAAATAAGAAGAAATCTGCAGCACATACTGCAATCACGTTTTATTAAAAAATAATTAAAAATAACTAGCATTTTCAATAATTCCTCTATAAAAAACAACAAAAAGAAAATAGTATCTTTTAAGTACAAATATTTTCACCACCACAAGTCAAAAGATGGGCAGAGAAAAACATGTTCATTCGAATAAAATAAAAAATTTAACAAAATATCTTAGATATATATTTTATTTCAATACCAAAAGTATACAGATTTCAAACTCCTTCCTGGGTGTAGAACTAGAGCATATATGTGTATTACGAAACTATAAGAAACCTCTGGTGTAAAGCGTGTTTTCACTTCCAAGAATTGTGCTTCGTGCTCACGAAAAAAAATTAGCTCTGTTAACAGTTCAAAAAAACGCAGTTTAACAATTCATAATTAAATACGAAACTCTTGTGTCTGTTATTAATTATTTGCAAAGATTTCCCAAAAAACGTTTGTTATAAACTCTGTAAAAAAAATTAGAAAATTTTAAAATTTTAAATACTACTCACTCCCAATTATTCTACAATTTTATACTCTTGTGGATCTGCGGCATACTTCCAAAATATATTTATTTAGCACCGTGTAATATATTTGTCAGATAATTTTAAAATACCTTAACCGGGGTATGCTGACATTTTATAAAAGTGACCATCCTTCCCTCTACTTAAGGCCTGGTGACCTTATCTAATTTTTTTTTACTTCTGTTAAAATTGTAATCCATCAATTTGACCTTAATAACTAAATGAGACCAATTCAAATTTTTTGGCAGATCCGTTTTGATTCTAAGGTTATTTGAATAAGGTCGTTTCATTCTGCCTTTCTTGGTAAAATTACCATATTCTGAACGGCACATTTTGCACTTCAAAAATAATATTGGCATAATTTACTAAACATTTCCGAATTTACCCAAACTTAGTCAATTTCCATACTATTAAGCCGTCCTTGATCCTAATAGAAATAACAAGAAGGTCTCTTAAGTTGTACGAGTAACTTCAGCAGCAATAGTGCAGCAATGAACTGCTAGACACAACTGTTGTTACAAAACTCGTATGAAACGCTCATGGTTTTTGAATACTGCGCCTTCGACATAAAGCTCGTACAGTTTCCGTCTTGGAATTATACTTTTCTCACTGCAGGAGTCTAAACTATGAGCCAATAGAAATTTTTAAGCGGGTATCTGCAGTTATTTTTAGAGTTCTATTATCCCTATATTCGTAACGTAAATATGATGGTGACTGTCTTTTAACCGACATAATTTTTTCGCTGAAAATGAAAGAATGGCGATTTCGAAACGAAAGAACAAAGTTAAACTGAAATAAACCAAGGACTTTCTAAATGTGATATGTAATGTTTCTTTTTTCTAAGTATTTCTTTAGAATTTTACTGCTACGGCGTATGCATTTTAAGTCTTTCCGAGAAAAAGATTTCCCATTAGCATGTCGTATATGTGTTTGAATATTTAGAAAAATTTGTAACGGAAGTAAAATTTTAGGAGGCAGCGATGTTTCACATCTAAGAAAGTGCTTATTAACGTTGACTTTGCAATTATATTGGGGCAACAAGATTGTGCTTTGTAAACAAACATTTGGTTCAATCAACGCAACATATTTTATTGGCCGCAAGCATGAAAAAAATTTTTGTGATATATCTTTATTCTCACTAACTACCAGTTGGAAAAATTTTGTGTAATTAGTTAATAATTAATTAAGAATTTCTAAAATCGACATTTGAAAATAGTCCTTGCTCCTAAATGCAAATATTTTAACGAGCCGACTGAATGACGCGGTACGAGGAAAGAAGTTCCATGTGTTAATGTATTACTACTGATTGTAAATCTTAAGTTTGTGAATTCAGAGTTTATATCATCTTGTCTATATTTGTATTTAGGCACACGTATCATAAATCTGCGTATAAGTAGTATATTAACACTCCTGACAAATTTATAGCTTAACTGGTTCGGCTCATGTTATAAGTGAACGGATCACGCAATATTATTCACACATATGGAACAAGGATAAAATATGTGCAGGATAGTAGATCTTGGTTGGGAATAGAATAGTGCCTAATTAACTGCGATAAATCTTTAATTGTAAGGAACAATATAACTCCAATAGGATTATTGTGATACTAATTTCTAAATAGTAGGGAAATTTTGAGTTTTTCTGTTACCAGCTGCAGGTAGGTATATTTTTGGCCTGCTATTTTAAGCAAAATGTAAACATTAATTAGTGAAACGTCAATTATGCCCCGCACAATAGATTTCCATTAAACGCCGTCTTCCCGTTTTTATCCCGAATTAGAAGTTTTTATTACGTCCTGTCTTGTTTAGCTCTCCATTTAATACTATTTTTAACCTTCTTTTCGTGCAAATATAGGCTTATGGAATTGAGGCAATGCTTTCCTATTTGTAACGTGCAGTAATATAAACCCATGATTTTAATCATATCCAAATTTACAAATTACAGGAATTATAGGATGTTCACGATAAAGTGAGCACATTATAAGGCCCTCCCAACAGGCATTAACCACCAATAAATATGTTTTAATGCAGTCTCAGGTATTAACTTCTGAGAGTGGTAGAAGCATACACCGTATTTATTAGTTACACGACAATGTTGATATTTAAAAGTGGCGGAAAGTTAAAAATTGGCTAACAGGAAAAATGTGGAAGGACTTTAAAAAGTGCTCAATTTACCGTGAATAGCCTACATGAACTTGTGCTTCACGCACTACGAGATTATTAGTAGCGATGTCTGAAATATATAAAAACACATGTAAAAATCATTTGCAGATATCACTTATTACAAAATAATACAAAACATTTTCACTATTATGAAAATCATGTCTTGCACCATTTACTATAAAGGACTACAATTTAAGCGTTTCTGCGAGAACGCCTTGAAGAATTGTGTTCTATACAGTACAGTAATGCATTTAACTTGTAGTAGTAGTTATGAAATCGTAATAAACTCTGTGACTTAGCCTAGTTTTTCTGCTCCAATTTAGTTTCTCTCAGATAAGATTATTTTTCTTAACGAGCTCCACACTCAAAATCGGTCATCAATAAGTAAAATACGAATTTCACTTTATACACAGTGATAATTTAATGCCTTGTGCTTTTTTTTTTTTGAACCTACCATCTGAAGGAACATTGCATTTCAATATCTCAACACGAAACTGATCAAGTATAGCACAGCAATTTTATCATTACCAGATTTTATCAAACAATTACGACATTCAAGCTCGTATCATGATCACCTCACGTCTTGAATTCGATCATCTTTCAGTGAAATACTTCTTTAACCTGATCGACAGTGATCACTTAACTCATGTAATCTTAATCTTACCCTATTTTCCAAAGGAAAGCTGTACCCGTGCGATGCCTTCGTTTCGCTTGGCGGACAGAGAGAGAGAGAGAGAGAGAGAGAGAGAGAGAGAGAGAGAGAGCGATACTGGTAGGCTTTTTAGCGCGTCAGGCATTCTATGATTTGTTAAACAAATGTATGTGTGCGTAGATTGCGGAAATATTACGCCACAACAGTCCATATTCATTGACAGGCAGCAATACAACCCCCAAAGAGAACCAGCACAACAACCCCCACCCACAACGCACCAGCACAAGAGTCACCTCACCAACTAATGCAATAACTCAGTGAACTGCAATTCTTCATGAACGCTCTACGCCAAATTATGCCACAAATTAGAGCCGCAAACCAAAAAATCTTAACTGCCACTACCCAAGCAGAGACATTCGCCATCATGATGAAGACAATGTGTGCCTTCAGCATCACAAACAATTAAATAACAATCAGTGCATCAGGGGTTTTTTACAAGGGGCTCTCCCCTTTTTCCCCTTATTAAATTCAATTGAAACCTCACAAAAAGAATAAAGCATATCCAACCAATTCCAAAGTTCAGTATAACAATAAAAATAGTTTAGCTAATTAAACAGCCTTACACAGTAACTTTAAAAGCCATGGCCAATTCTAATAAAACTAAAAACTTTGATTCTAAACTTAACTTTAAATTCTATAAATAAATGTAGCCAGTGTATGATTTGGAATGGCTTACCAAATATAATAGTTTAGTAGTAATAATAATAATAAAAATGTACACAATTTTAAAGGGAATGTTTTGAAGAATAATATTTTTGTTAACTTTGTATTCATTTTTGTGCTAATTTTGCTACAATGCTATTGCCCAGATAATATTATTTTAGGTATAGTAATATTTTCACGAAATGTCGAGTTTTTTAGTTTGCATGGCTGTTGAGCCTGTTAACGTAACAGTAACATGCGTGACGTGAGTCGCAGTGGCTGAGCGGTTAGACTGCTCGCCTACCAACCGAGGCAAACCGGGTTCAATCCCCGGCCAGGCCACTCCCGGATTTTCGCAAGTGGGAATCGTGCCGCACGATGTTGCTGATCGGCGGGTTTTCTGGGGGACCTTCCGTTTCCCCCGCCCCTGTACACCGGTGCTGTTCCATTCTCACCTCATTTCACCCTCATCGGCTCTCAAGATCTCGTTTTTAAGAGCCGCCTAAATCTCTCAACTCAATATGCGTAACGCCAGTATGGCGCCCCATTCCACTTCCCCCCCTAACAATCCTAGCCCAGGCATAATCCGTGGCAACACAATTTTCGGAAGGTTCCAAAAATAATAACAAAAAAAAAATCTTTCTATGGCCAACGGAAATTTGTAGAACAATTCGACCGCTGTCTGCAGAAAAGGACCAAATCACAAAATGAAACGAAATGGGCCGACCTTGAAAACGTAATCGTGATGTCCCATTTTATATTGAGTAAAGAACCAACGTAAATCCACATAGTACTTACTATCATCTGCTGAAAGTTATTGAACAGAGTTACATTCTGCGAAAAGAACTCACAGTACTTCGCTCCATTCTTGTTGACAATCGGTAATTCTACAGGGTGATTCTAAAATCATGGGACAAACATTGAGGGGTGGTAGAGCTCACTTAAAACCAACAATTATTTTATAGGAATATATGGGCGGAAGTGACGCGTTGAGGCACAAACACAAAAACATAACACATTAATGGAAACGTAAAATGTTCATTAGCAGCATACTTAACGAGTGATTCCGTACAGAAAATGTTAAAACAGTTGCGGGAAATGCATCCACCAACAGTCACGCATGCTTGGCGACCTCTAAATATGGCGTGATTGGCTGACAATGGTGGCGTGCGTGAAATACCCGGCGTATTTGAATCTGTTCGCCAATCACTCCACCGACGCTACCAAGCTTGCATTACTGTCGGTGGTAGCAATTTTGAGCAATTATTATAAACATTGCTGTAAAAAGGCATTTAGCGGCGACGTTGTAAATAAACAATGTGTTGCATTTCATGTGTAATTTTTGTGTTTGTGCCTCAACGCGTCACTCCCGCCCATATATTCCTATACAATAATAGTTTGTTTTAGTGAGCTCTACCACCCCTCAATGTTTGTCCCATGATTTTAGAATCATCCTGTATAGTTCCTACTCTACCGTGAATAAACAGATATCGGTACCAAAAATTTTGGAAACTTCGTCTTAAGTAAAACGTAAACACCGTTAACCATTTTTCTTATCCCCGTACCGGTGTAAATGTGGAAATACCTTTATTAATAATATTTAACTATTATGTGTTACTGGCAAGGTAACTTTTTTTTTCAATAGTTCATTTTAGAAGTTTTTAATCCACCATGAACTATCAATAGTCTCCAAGCGATGGCAATCAAACGCCACGTAAAAAAAATTTCTGAGGAAACGTAGTATTTTCAACTTTGTTATGGATGTCGTAAACTTCTCATAAAAGTGCCTCTGAGCAAAACCCTAAAGGTTTTTCTCGATAAAGTGAACACTTTGGAATCAGTCATTGAAAATAAAAATCACTGCCGGTAGTTAGTGGAAAATGAACTGTATTCTACGTGTTGTATGGTCTGTATGGAAATTTCAGTTATTTTTGTGAGCCAGTCTTGGCATATAGAGGGCAGGTTTTATCAGGTATGTTCCTATTTCGAGTCTTTGTAATTTATATCAAAATTCTCCATATAATCTTACTCGATGGTCGTAGAATATGTTAGATGGGGTTTTTCTCCACGCTACGTTGATGTGTTCGTTCAATGAATGTTGTAGCTAAATTTAAATTTGGTGTTATTGAAGATATTATTCCTGTTTGAATTTCCATTCATCACGAAGAGCTGTCATTTTTGTAAGAAGTATTTATAAATTTTATCCAATCGTTTCTACTTCAGCATATTTTTTTTACGAACCCATGACACAGCTGAGATAAAGTAGACCAGCGGCATCGTCCGGCACGATTACAACTTTTTAAGAGAGGACAAATTGAAAGTCTAATAGTGTTTTGTTCCTATTTATAGCATTACAATTAAAATAATTAAATATAAGATAGCTGTTTTATTCTACTGCATAGCAAAGTGGTGATAGCTTTTTTTTTTTTTTTTTTCATATTCATATAATCATATAATACACACATACTACAGCACACANTTTTTTTTTTTTTTTTTTCATATTCATATAATCATATAATACACACATACTACAGCACACACTGGCACGCAAGTTGCCTATTAATTTGCCAGAAAGTTAGTAAAAATAGTTACAAGGCTTTACGTCGTACTGAAATAATAATATGTAAATTTATGGCTACTTAAATCTACGATTTTATGCTTTATGCACATAAGAGCGCCAATATAAATGTTATGTACACGTTTACAAAATTTGTTTGATTTCCACTTGGATGCCGCACGAACAACGTGAGACGGTCCATGACAATGCTGATCTACACCCAGTGGAAGGATACAATACGATAGGGGAAGTAGATCTTACGCAGGGGTCTCAAAAGTGCTCATTTAATCCGCAAACAGCCTACAATATCTAGTAAAAAAAATTAAGTAGTTTTTTTTGTTGGGATTTATAAGCCAATATTTTATTCCAGAAAAACCGATGTGCTATTTAAAACCGAAATATGTTGACTCACGTGGGATTAGAACAAATAACGTTTTCCGGGGGAAAAAAAAACTATTTGAATCCTCGACCATGGTTTTCTTCTCTTCAAATTGAGGACCATTTTATTACTTACTGAAAGGCTCTGACCGGTTGTGTTTTATGCTGCTGAGAAATTGGTGGGACTGAACTACAGCATCGCTTTCACGATATTGGCGGAAACATTACTGTTCGGTTCGAAACGCTGGCTTCGCTGTGTCGGAAACTATTACCTTGCCCAAGCAATACTACAGTGTTTAACTGACGGAGCATTTGCGACCAGAACGTTGGCGAGCTGACCGTAAATTCCAAACTTTCCACGTCCCTTGCCATATTAGTCTCCAGCCCAAGTAACTTATAAGCTTTGGAAGGTGGGGAGGGGGTAACCTCCGCAAGTCGTGATAAACTGTGACCGCGAGTGTTAAAATGTCAGAGTGCACACACGTTATCCGAAATTTGTTACCGACCGGTCTGTTGCATCAGAACAGTTTATCTAAATTACGGCGGTGCTGAATTTTCGAGGACAACGTTGGCAAAATAATAACTAACCCCGCTGGCTGATTACTACGGTTGTGTGAAGGAATCTGTTTTCTTAGCATCCCATTGGTTTCGCACGTTCCCCAAGGCTAGTTTACGTGTAGCGAGCGCAGGCATTGAAATAAAAATTAAGATTTAACATAATACGTTACAACTTGATACGTTTTCAGAAAGCTTACAATCTAATAAACTAAGCTAATAGCCCCATTTTTACACTATTTTTTACCAAAACGATATGACTAAATTTCATGTGTAATTGGCTTGTCCAATATTAGATTTTCGTGTGTTAAATTTCGTCTTAATCGTGCTCACAGCGCAACACTGTGCCAAACTAGATATATACACATTTATGTATAATTTACAACTAATTAAATTCATTATGTATTAGTACAGCAAACTAATGCAACATTATATAATTTTTTTCTTAATATATTTAGTGACAGTTTTCTTTTGAATTGCTTATCAATATAAATATACATAATTCACGTAACGAAATATGGAAGACAAACAAATTCAAAACCCGTTATATATAACACCTAAATCAGAGAAAAATGAACACAGTAACAAGAAAATTGTTGAGCAGGAAAACTGGATGTTTATTTGAGAAGCTAAGCCTTGACCTGAATGCAACGCCGTTCTCAGAAAATAAGAACTTTTCCCAAGGGTACCAATTTCTTCCATGTTATGTGAATTTCGACTCGATATCTATGACGGAGGATGAACTGTTGTAACGGTGTATTAACCATGACCTAAAACTAACATTTGGGAATGACTGTGGTTCTGACATCAAGGATTTGTTCCATGAATCCGTGGACTCTTACTTCTGAGATAATTCAAGGCCGTTTAAAGAAATACAGAAGCATATGCCCTCCCCAGATACTTTCGATTTTGTTGCGTAGTTAAATATATCTACCACTACATACTAAGCGTTTTTTTTACTGTCTACAGTCCACTTTCCTCAAAGAATAGTTAATTATTTAAGATCAAATGTAATCAAAAATTATAATAGCTCGAAGCTTTAGCGCTTACATTTCTATCGAACAAGATGGCGTAGCCTATTTGAACTACAAACAGTTTTATTCAGAATTCGTTACAGGTAAAATCAAGGGAGAACTTTCATAACAAATATATTGTAAGGGAACATTTGGAATTTGTGAAAAGGTATCGTATGAAAATGTGCAGCGAATGCGAATAAAAGCGGTAAAAAAAATCAGATCTACGGAAAAAAAGTCTTAAATAATATTTTTATAACAAAGCGCAAAACGATTGTACGATATATAGTAATCCGCGTGTGTAGTGCTGCGAATAAAAAAAAACAACAAGGTTNGCAAAACGATTGTACGATATATAGTAATCCGCGTGTGTAGTGCTGCGAATAAAAAAAAACAACAAGGTTTTAGTGGCTGAAGTAAGTAACGTTGACGGAGTACGTGCGTACTGAGCTTAAGTTTCTGCTTATAGTATATTCGCAGTTTCTTCCGACTTTTTAAAACAAACCTTTGAAAACTCACCCCACGAATGACGTGTTTATGTTGTTCCCCAAACTGCGTCAGGTATCACAATCTATTTACTCATACGTCAACATAAAAGTATCTAATTTTCATTANATACAATAATAGTTTGTTTTAGTGAGCTCTACCACCCCTCAATGTTTGTCCCATGATTTTAGAATCACTCTGTATAGTTCCTACTCTACCGTGAATAAACAGATATCGGTATCAAAAATTTTGAAAAATTCGTCTTAAGTAAAACGTAAACACTGGTAACTATTTTTCTTATCCCCGTACTGGTGTAAATGTGGAAATACCGTTCTTTGTTTATATTTAACTATTATGTGTTACTGGCAAGGTCACTTTTTTTTTCTCCAAATGTTCGTTTTAGAAGCTCTTAATCCACCATGAACTAGCAATAGTCTCCAAGCGATGGCAATCAAACGCCACGTAAAAAAAATTTCTGAGGAAACGCAGTATTTTCAACTTCGTTATGGATGTCGTAAACTTCTCATGAAAGTGCCTCTGAGCAAAACCCTAAAGGTTTTTCTCGATAAAGTGAACACTTTGGAATCAGTCATTGAAAATAAAAATCACTGCCGGTAGTTAGTGGAAAATGAACTGTATTCTACGTGTTGTATGGTCTGCATAGAAATTTCAGTTATTTTTGTGAGCCAGTCTTGGCATATAGAGGGCAGGTTTTATCAGGTATATTCCTATTTCGATTATTTGTAATTTATATCCAAATTCTCCATATAATCTTACTCGATGGTCGTAGAATATGTAAGATGGGGGTTTTTTTTTTCACGCTACGTTGATGTGTTCGTTCAATGAATGTTGTAGCTAAATTGAAATTTGGTGTTTTTGAAGATATTATTCCTGTTTGGATTTCCATTCGTCATGCAGAGCTGTAATTTTTGTAAGAAGTATTTATACATTTTATCCAATCGTTTCTACTCCAGCATATTTTTTTTACGAACCCATGACACAGCTGAGATAAAGCAGACCAGCGGCATCGTCCGGCACGATTCCAACTTGCGAAGATCCGGGAGTGAATTGTTAAGCGAGGACAAATTGAAATTCTAACAGAGTTTTGTTCCTATTTAAAGCATTGCAATTAAAATTATTAAATATAAGATAACGGTTTTATTCTACTGCATAGCAGAGTGGGGATAGCTCTTTTTTTTTTTTTTTTTCATATTCATGTCATCATATAATACACACATACTACAGCACACACTGGCACGCAAGTTGCCTATTAATTTGCCATAAAGTTAGTAAATATAATACAAGGCTTTACGTTGTACTGAAAGAGTAATATGTAAGTTTATGGCTACTTAAATCTACGATTTTATGCTTTATGCACGCAAGAGCGCGAATATGTTATGTAAACGTTTACAAATTTTTTTTGATTTCCACTTAGATGCCGCACGAACAACGTGAGACGGTCCATGATAATGTTGATCTTACACTCAGCGGAAGGATACAATATGAGAAAGAAAGTAGATCCTACGCAGCGGTCTCAAAAGTGCTCATTTAATCCGCAAACAACCTACAATATCTAGTAAAAAAAATTAAGTAGTTTTTTGTTGGGATTTATAAGCCAATATTTTATTCCAGAAAAACCGATGTGCTATTTAAAACCGAAATATGTTGACTCACGTGGGATTAGAACAAATAACGTTTTCCGGGGGGAAAAAAAACTATTTGAATCCTCGACCACGGTTTTCTTCTCTTCAAATTGAGGACCACTTTATTACTTACTGAAAGGCTCTGACCGGTTGTGTTTTATGCTGCTGAGAAATTGGTGGGACTGAACTACAGCATCGCTTTCACGATATTGGCGGAAACATTACTGTTCGGTTCGAAACGCTGGCTTCGCTGTGTCGGAAACTATTACCTTGCCCCGCAAAACTACAGTGTTTAACTGACGGAGCATTTGCGACCAGAACGTTGGCGAGCTGACCGTAAATTCCAAACTTTCCACGTCCCTTGCCATATTAGTCTCCAGCCCAAGTAACTTATAAGCTTTGGAAAGTGGGGAGGGGGTAACCTCCGCATGTCGTGATAAACTGTGACCGCGAGTGTTAAAATGTCAGAGTGCACACACGTTATCCGAAATTTGTTACCGACCGGTCTGTTGCATCAGAACTGTTGATCTAAATTACGGCGGTGCTGAATTTTCGAGGACGACGTTGGGAAAATAATAACTAACCCCGCTGGCTGATTACTACGGTTGTGTGAAGGACTCCGTTTTCTTAGCATCCCATTGGTTTCGCACGTTCCCCAAGGCTAGTTTACGTGTAGCGAGCGCAGGCATTGAAATAAAAATTAAGATTTAACATAATACGATACAACTTGATACATTTTCAGAAAGCTAATAATCTAATAAACTAAGCTAATAGCCGCATTTTTACACTATTTTTACCAAAACAATATGACTAAATTTGATATGTAATTGGCATGCCCAATATTAGATTACCATGTGTTAAAATTTCGTCTAACACGTGCGTACAACGCAACACTGTGCCAAACTAGATATAAACACATTTATGCATAATTTGCAACTAATTAAATTGATTATGTATTAGTACAGCAAACTAATGCAACATTATATAATTTTTTTTTCTTAATATATTTTTCTGGAATGCGACGATTAGGAAACAATTACCCGAAACCTTTTTGTAGAAGGTTAATTTCAAGAAATGCTCAGAAATCACAACAAAATGTAAATTTCCCGGTTTGAAAGTGACTTGGTCCTGTTAACTAAATATATACGAAATCCTTACGGTTGATTTACGTACATCTTATACGTGTATCACGCTAGTAAAACATTAACTGATTTTCTCGTATTTATTTAAGTTGTTTTTGAAACTTGTACATAATAGGCAAAGAATGTAAGTATTTAAATACATTTCTCCCACATTTTTAAGAAGAAAGAACTTTTAGCTCCGCGCTTCTCTATTCGTAAGTTAGAAGTGGGTAAATTGCCAACCCTAAAATTAATGTTAAAATTTAAACGCAGTTCTATAATATGAATTAGTTTTAAAATCCAGCTACTATCATAAGTACCATGGCCAGCTCTTTTGGTATATTAATTTTGCAATCCTTCAGAACGGAGAACACCATAACGTGGGATAAGTTATGGAGCAGTAATATAAAAACAATGTTTCCCGTGACCTGTCTAGTGTGAAGTAAGATCATGTCTTTTGTTTTCAATATTTCCTTCTTTCTTATGAAGAAAGAAGCTGCGTTATTTTTAAGTTCGAGGAAAGGAATATTTAATTACAGTCTACCAGCATTTTGGAAAAAGATTGCAATTCCATGGTTTTGTGGAGAAGTAAAATACATTTAAATAAGAGGAGTGGCGAACAGATTTTCGGAGATAAATTAATGGTCAACTTGATTAGTAACAGAAATTGACGTATTTTATCTTTGCTCATCTTAGCTTTCTAAATATACGTAGTCCCAAAATATTTTATTTGGAACGATTGATTTTATTTAGGAGAAGCTTATTAAAAATTAGATAATTTTCATGAAGAGTATCATATTTTTCTCTAAAATATTAAAATTTAACACCAATCTAAGAGGTGTGAAAACTAATGTGTGTGATGCTGCACCTAATCAGGGATGCATATTCTGCAAGTCCTTGTCGTTAGAAGGTGATTATACCTTTTTGATATATGTTTAGTGCAAAATTCTGAAAAAATAACGAAGTTCGATTTGTAGCTTCATACATTGTCCTAGTGGAGTAGAGCTATTATTGAAGAATTTTACACTTCATTATCTGTGATAAACGACATAAAAAGGAAATATTGTTTTGTTCGTAAGTTCCCTGCAGTTAAGTTAGGATTACGACCTGTGGTATTTATGAGTTACGCGTTCCTGCCTACTTAGATGTCACCAGGATTTACTTTAGATATATTCAATCACTTTGTGTAGACACTGAGAAGAAGATTTTTCAATTTTGCCTGTCATTCCCACTAATGGAAAATCTTATGCCTGTTAAGAAACATAACTTGAAATAAGCAATTGCACTGAAAAAAAGTTAGAATGAAAGAGTGATAAAAAAACATACAAAGAATCCTTTAGAATTAGTTGCACAATACGTTTTACATTGTTTCACAGATTTATGTAGGCTCATAATGAATGGCAAAATTATTATGATGGTCCTTTGACATTTTCCGAACTTAGTATCTTCTGCAAGAGGGAAAATATTTTTATAATAGCAAAAGCAGTCCTTGTATACCTGCTAACCCTAATACACAGAATAAACCTTACTGACGTATCGACATAAGGCTGTAAATCCAAGTGCGAAAAGAACAGGCAGCATGGTATCAGACACATTTATATACGCTCTTAAGGTTTAAAATAGCGAAAGAGAATAACTTTCTTCTTAAGAGTTTTTTTTATAAGTGTTATCAAATCACTAGGCAGTGGAATTCTATTTGAGCCCTTTCCTTACTGACATATTTATTTTGAATTGCTTATCAATACAAATATACATAATTTACGTCACGAAATATAGAAGACAAACAAATTTAAAACCCGTTATATCTAACACCTAAATCAGAGAAAAATTAACACTGTAACAGAAAATTGTTGAGCAGGAAAACTGGATGTTTATTTGAGAAGCTAAGCCTTGACCTGAATGCAACGCCGTTCTCAGAAAATAAGAACTTTTCCCAAGGGTACCAATTTCTTCCATGTTATGTGAATTTTGACTCGATATATATGACGGAGGATGAACTGTTGTAACGGTGTATTAACCTTGACCTAAAACTAACATTTGGGAATGACTGTGGTTCTGACATCAAGGATTTGTTCCATGAATCCGTGGACTCTTACTTCTGAGATAATTCAAGGCCGTTTAAAGAAATACAGAAGCATATGCCCTCCCCAGATACTTTCGATTTTGTTGCGTAGTTAAATATATCTACCACTACATACTAAGCGTTTTTTTTACTGTCTACAGTCCACTTTCCTCAAAGAATAGTTAATTATTTAAGATCAAATGTAATCAAAAATTATAATAGCTCGAAGCTTTAGCGCTTACATTTCTATCGAACAAGATGGCGTAGCCTATTTGAACTACAAACAGTTTTATTCAGAATTCGTTACAGGTAAAATCAAGGGAGAACTTTCATAACAAACATATTGTAAGGGAACATTTGGAATTTGTGAAAAGGTATCGTATGAAAATGTGCAGCGAATGCGAATAAAAGCGGTAAAAAAAATCAGATCTACGGAAAAAAAGTCTTAAATAATATTTTTATAACAAAGCGCAAAACAATTGTACGATATATAGTAATCCGTGTGTGTAGTGCTGCGAATAAAATAAAACAACAAGGTGTTAGTGGCTGAAGTAAGTAACGTTGACGGAGTACGTGCGTACTGAGCTTAAGTTTCTGCTTATAGTATATTCGCAGTTTCTTCCGACTTTTTAAATCAAACCTTTGAAAACTCACCCCACGAATGACGTGTTTGGTTGTTCCCCAAACTGCGTCAGGTATCACAATCTATTTACTCATACGTCAACATAAAAGTATCTAATTTTCATTANTGTTGTTCCCCAAACTGCGTCAGGTATCACAATCTATTTACTCATACGTCAACATAAAAGTATCTAATTTTCATTAAACTGAGATTTAACTTATTTTTATCTCTAAACTATAACATTTAATTTGGATTTGATATGAATAAAACCAGGTAGAAAGTAGGTGTGTTGGTATTGCCCAGTAATAAATAGTTCTCATTAAAAAAATATATATTATTGAACTAAGTGCGCAGGAATGCGGGGCTTTGTTCCTGTGGTCTTATTTTTTTATAAACGTGGTTAAGCTTTGTTAGCATGAAGCGGAATAGTATCTTGGAAGTAGAACATTAGCAGGGCTTTGGAAAAGTTGGAAGTAACCGTGAATGGATTATAGCTGCAACGATATTCTCAGCAGGGTCTGCGTATGCTCAGTTCCCTGCAATCATTTCAGCAATGTAAGCATTGAAAGTAATTTCAACGAATTGTTTAATGTTCGAGGTTTTTCAAGGATATATCTGGGCAACTCATATGATTATAATCCACCTCAGTCGGTCGTGTTATATGGACCATGAATAACGTAGTGTGTGTATGAATGTGTATGTCTGTACTTTTCCTTGTCTAGTTCTGCAGAAAGTAGCTATTTCGCTGAAACCTGAACTGCACGGATAAATTTTAATTTTTATTCAGTATCCCATACTAACAAGTCAATTAGCGAAATACGATGAAATTTTCAATACTCAGTTCTTCAAGCAATGGTTTTCTTATATCTGCTCCTGGCTGTTTAAAAGATCTATCTACAAGAGCAACCAACACTACCTGCCAATAAAGTTTTGAATATACAATTGTTTCCTGCGAATTTTATCCGCATTTTGCTCCTGCAGCGAAAATTTGCTTGTCGTGACAAATGCAAGGACAGGATGTAAATTTTTCCCCACATAGCAAGTGATAACGTGATTCGTTAACTAAAAGCTGCTACCACCATAGCAACGCGTAATTAAAAAAAAAATAATAACATGACTGTGATATGAATGAAAATATTTCGGTTAGACGTATATAACAGTTTTGCACAAGTTTTAACTGTTTGCAGGAAATGATTTTTCAAACTGTTATATCGTGAAAAAAACAATACGAAATTTGTTTCGATCTTGGCGTGTTAAGCAGACGTTTGTCAGCTTTGTGATTTCTCGACAATTTCATTGGTAAGCAAAGCCTTCTAGAACTACATTGTTGATGCGAGGGGTGGGGGGAGGGCATACCGGAGGCGATATTGGTTGACGGAGTGTCATACATCCGTCATCATTTGTGCCTCAGCTTCAAGAACTACTGTCCAGTGGGAGGGATTTATTGCGGCCAAGCCTAAAGTGTGAGTAAGAGGTCGAGGAGACCGTAAGGTTAAACATAGAAAATATTTCTTCCGTACGTTCGTCCATATAACGGAATTTTTCCCTCTTAAGTGCAACTACGAAGTGTCGTATAATTACGAGTGGCTTAGTGGATTGGCACGTATAACNCGGAATTTTTCCCTCTTAAGTGCAACTACGAAGTGTCGTATAATTACGAGTGGCTTAGTGGATTGGCACGTATAACATTGAAATTTGAAGGGAACACAGAAAACACACAATAATACTAGAGTTATTTTACTTTAAAAAATTCTTGCAATGTTATGTGCTTGCCTGCCGGTATTAAACATATAATATTTTCAAACAAAACATTCCGTCTTATTGCACGTTTTCTAAGANCGGAATTTTTCCCTCTTAAGTGCAACTACGAAGTGTCGTATAATTACGAGTGGCTTAGTGGATTGGCACGTATAACGTTGAAATTTGAAGGGAACACAGAAAACACACAATAATACTAGAGTTATTTTACTTTAAAAAATTCTTGCAATGTCATGTGCTTGCCTGCCGGTATTAAACATATAATATTTTCAAACAAAACATTCCGTCTTATTGCACGTTTTCTAAGAAAAATTAAGTCTTCTCTATCAAAGCTTACCTGCACTCTACGAAATGGTTCGCAAATGTATCACGAGATAAGCGTATTGAGATTGCCGAGACGGTTAAGTCCTCCACCCCCCCCCCCTTCCCCTCACACAACCAAAACATTTGAGGTAGTTTTTCTGCAATACTTATGGAAAGATTCAAATATGTTGCCAAGTTCCCAACTTTGTATAGTTACATTCCTATAACCGGACATTTATATGTGGTAAATTTCTCGTAGATTACTCTGAATAGCTTAAAAATTCCAATTATAGTTAGGAAGTACACTTAAATATTATTTCACGGTGTTTTATTATTCTGAGAAAATTGTAGAGAAAGATTTCCTACAGTTGTATACAGAATAGCGTTTTTTGTTGTTCAGGTGTATCTCATCAATGCATAAATGGTAAATTTCAACAAAATTAAAAAATAAAGTGGTGCTATTTGACTGTCTATTAGTACCCATAATTCACCTCTTAGACTATGCCAAAGGTACTTCTATCGTCTTAGGTCGGGGCCACAAAAAGTGTCAAACTTAGTCCCACAGTTTTCTTGAGGACTGTATTACAAAATATATTTGAGAAATTATTATTGTGCCAAATTTTTTTAACCTGTAAACGTTATGTAGAATACAGTTACCTTCAAATGACGTAATCTTAATCTGTGGTTTTTTTTTTTTTGGAATACGCAAATCCAATAAACTCAAAAACTTTAAAAATTGAAAAAATAAATATAGACGTAACATGTCATTTGTTTTTAAAGAAACGCTAAGCAAGAAATATTTTTAATTTTTCATAGAAAAATATACCCTTACTTGAGAAAATTTTTTACGTACTGAAACCAGTCACAATTTTCTGTGTCACCACGTAGCTTTCCAGAGGTATATAATGTCATTCGTATTTAATATAAATTATCCCACTTCTCTTAATCCGTTCCTGTATTCTATGTATTATTTGCAATCAGATTTTCACTTGCTTAAAGCTGAATGAATCGGTGTGTTAACACTTTAAGAACTACTCCCGAGCCTAGCTCGGGCGGCAGCAGTATGGAGGATTTCTTTGTATTTGAAGGCAGGACTCGCGTGGATATTCTTCAGTTGGTCCTCTAGAGTTTATGTCGACTTCGCACTGCGCCACATCATTTGAAATTATCGTAAATAAAAATTTAAATTTTCATTCAGTTATAAAAATAACAGGATTAACTGTATAGCGTTTTACAAATGGCAAGTTAGTGTGATTGTAACACAGCCAACTAGCCAATTTATTGGCCAGCAGATAGCCAGTAACGAGACTTGTTAATATGGTAAGCACGTCCGGTGTAGTTTGCACCAACAGGAAACTGGTAAGTGGAGACTTACAGGCCAATAGAACTGGTGCTCTTGTAGTGGATTATACAAAAAAAAACTGGCACACCTGCCTAATATCGTGTAGGGCCCCCACGAGCACGCATAAGTGCCGCAAGATGACGTGGCATGGACTCGACTAACGTCTGAAGGTATGCAGGAGGCATTGAAATCTGGGCCAATTTGAGAAAGGGTTGCACGTCTGTCACGTTAAATGATTCTCGTCAGTCGTCGTTTGTCCCGTTCCATCACGATCATTTTCCGGCCACAGCGATGACGAAGATTTGATGTTTTACCGGATTCCCGATATTCACGGTACACTCGTGAAATGGTCGTACGCGAAAATCCAAATGTTATCGCTACCTCGGAGATGCTATGTCCCATCTCTCGTGCGCCGACTATAACACCGCGTTCAAAGTCACTTAAATCTTGATAACCTGCCATTGTAGCAGCAGTAACCGATCTAGCAACTTTGCTGGGCGCTTGTTGTCTTATATAGGCGCTGCCGACCTCATCGCGTTACTCTGATTGGTTTCATACCTCTTTTATTTGCATACGCACGCCTATGCCAGTTTTTTTGGCTCTTCAGTGTAGACACGACTCACATTCAGGTTATCGTGACTGCCAGGGAATATGCTCAGACCTCATAGAGTTAAATTTTTGGAACATGTTTAGTACAAATTCTAAATATTGTTTTGTTTAATTATCAAATAAACAGAAAGATGATAAATCAAACCACGTGCTTCTGTGCAAAGTAAGAAGTGTTGCATGCATCAAGATAAGCAGTGTGTAATAAATTAAAATAATCAGCTATACATTTACAACTCTTGGATGATTCCTTCCATAAAATTACTAATACTAATTGCAATGGTATACGTACACACCAACACAATTTTGAGTACAGTCAATAAAAGAACGTTATACTGCAGCGCATACGACTACAAATAAGATGTTAGTTATTTTAAGGGAAGAAATAAAATATGCTATGCACTTTTACACCCTTTTTATATGTGGGCCAAAATGGCTTCTAGCAGTAAATAAAGACTCGAGGAGTCCCTGGGTTTGACACCAGGTGCAGGGTTGAATATTTTAGAACGCTTTGTCCGGTGTGGTCCCACCCGTGAGATCCACTTAGCCAATTTGAGGGAAAGTACCGGATTCTTTCCTCGGGAGTAAAGAAGAGGTTTAGTCGTAAAACTCACCTCCTCCCACCTCTCTTCGCCTGTATGCGGGGTATAGAAGACGTAAGCCACTTTATCCCACCTCCAGAAACCCATTTCTCTCTCAAGGTCCTGAAATGGGTTGTCCTCTGAGCATTCTTTTCCAAAAACGTAACACTTTATTCGTTGTTTTTCCAAAGCGTGACGAAGAATGGGCAATCTCGCTCATTTCGATACTTCAGAACCTTGTAAACCACTGTCTGAAATAAATGAATGCATTAGAAATCAATTCTTACATTTTATATTATTTTAATTAAATACAACAATGTAAAATTACATAATTATATTAATATGATTAAAAGTAACGTAATGCTTTGTAATGCAATGCAATTTAATTTAATAAAATTCAATAAAAATGTAATACCGCGATGAAATATGGTAATTTTACTATTACAAAATAATTTTGCATTATAATATAATTATTATTTAATATAGTACAATACGAGAAATTAATGGATACCGCATATCTCCATATTAAAAATGGCGTGGTCTTGCGTAATAACATAAGACAACAATTCTCATAAATTTTAACAGGATTTGGTTAATCGTCATGGAAATTTGAATAATTTTGCATGGCGACATTTCAAGCAATAGCAGCGTTGAAATCCCTATTATTTCCATGGCCTACTTTAATGACAAAGACAGTGTTTTCTCTTGAAGGGTATCTTCTTTTAATTTCACTGTGTCCATACGCTACAGTTCCAAGTAATTTATTTGCCGTGCTATTCGCAATAAACCAGTCTTTCGTCTACACTATTAAGAGCTTATCACTAGCCTTAGGAAGTAAACTAGGCTGTTCGTCGTGTAAAATATATTCGGTAATATTTTTTTCGACTATTCACTTGTCATAGCTCGTCCGTTTTATTTGTGAATATTCTGTATCAATGGTATATGAATACGTGAGTCTGACAAAACGAATTGTTAATTACAAGTTTCCATAGCCCACGCATTTGACAAACACGCTAAAATACTTACATTGATTAATTCTTGTTTCGTTAAAATTTAACACCAAAATATCCTCCATGCAATTTCCTCTTACAAAGCAAACAAATGAGGAACCTTCATTATACTATCACCGTCAGCTAACGGACACCTCAGCTTCAGTGCACGAAACTTAAATTCAATGGTATATTATCACGTCACAAAGAAGACACTTTCAAAACAGTTTTTCTTTATTGTATAGAAAGTTAACCCTCAGTACGGGTGTAACTTACTTATTTCACTAAGTTGCCATTGGATTTGAAAGTGTTGCGAAAAATAGCGATATCCAAAGGGCAGCACTTTTAAATACAACTGGGCCAAATTGTTATGCATTTAAAATTGTATCTCCTTTTTTCAATAATTTAATACTTTTATACATTTGCGGAGAAACCTGGACGAATAATCTGCTTACAAATATTTATACTTAATTATAATAAATGCAGCGTACTTATATAAATGTTCAGCTTCCTAACATTTCCTTTGCCACATATTATTAACTAAACTCTTATTCCCATTTGAGCGCATAATATTATAGGTAAACAACGAGAATTTAATAAATTGTTTTATACAATGTTAGGTTGTGGCATAGTATTCACACCTTTCGTTTTGGCACTGGATGTAAAATGTTTGACAATCCATGTTTTAGTACGTGCTCTGGTGTAAACGTATCAAGGTCGAAAAGTATCGCCTGCTGGAGTATCGATGTGCGGTGGCAGGTGAGTAGCGGGATCTCGAAAAAATCGACCTCCCCCCTCCTCTACCCTCATTACCTTGTCGCCGACTCGGTGCTTGATCAAGCGTTAAGCTCCCCTACTATAGCACGATGTACTACCAACCCCTCGGCTGCCTCCTACCAACGCTTGTCTCTGGGGTAATCAAGCCACAGACTGGTGAAGAGGGAACGCGAGGCGAATAAAGAAGAAAGGGAGAGAGCGAGAGGTAGCGAGAGAAAGCAGCACGTTTAATTAAGGGGGTAGGATATTGCGGCGAGACAATTTTCACACGTGATAAGCATTTTGTTCAGCGCTAGCAACCAACCTGCCACAAGAATAGCGTCTCGCTTCACTCGTGTTCGTTCGTGTGTGAGCCCTCCTGCGGCATTCTGTCATTCCAGCAAGTCAGCCAACTGTCGTCAGCTAAATTGTTGCGAATTGCAACAGGANGCCCTCCTGCGGCATTCTGTCATTCCAGCAAGTCAGCCAACTGTCGTCAGCTAAATTGTTGCGAATTGCAACAGGAGACTATTATAAGTTTCTTGCCACGTTGAGTTTATTGCTCATGTTAGAGGATATAGCGACCTCATTTTCAAAACTAATTCTCACTTTAAGCTATGCACTTGCAAGCAAGAAGTTGTCTCCATCTTAGTGTTGGAAATTTAATGCCCATACAACTTTACCACCTAGATTTAATGTACTCTATTTCTGGACTCTGTAAAGATAAAACTATTAAGCGCCATACCATACCAATAAGAAATAATTTTCAAAAATTATTCTAACTAAAAATGGCAAGACAATACATTAAATGGTACGTTAAATAAGATATCCACTTATTAATAACTTATGTTTCCCTAAAGTTAAGTATTAAACAAGAAGTTTGGTTTTAAGTGACAGAAACATAATATACCAAATGTCAGGTAATTCGCAGATACGGGCTGCACTACAAGAATCTTTTGTTAAAACTAAATAGAAAATACTCTTACGTAAAAATACATTAGATGCTTCGTTTACGAGAAAAAACGCCGTGACAGTTCCAAAAACCGTTGTAGCAAACAGGTGGTATTCCAATTAGATAAGGGTGAGGTGATGTAGCGTTGTTGCAATTAACGTGTCTGTCGTAAGGCACATGGCAAGGGAATGAGTAGAGATCAGTAGTGCCAAGGAGGCCACGGAGTTCACATGCAGTGAGTACTGGGGCATGGCAATGCCCATGAGTGCATCCGGCGGCCGAGCTCCGTGCATGCTGCATGCATCCAGCATGCGGAAAAGTTTCATTTCTATGGGCAGGGCAAACTTCGAACACCTGTTATGCCGTTTCGACGTTTTGTATGCTGACGATGTACGATGTGCTTAACGTGGAGTAAAGTAATCATATCTACTTTGATGTTGTTTTCCTCGTAAACTAAGGCCCTTACACATTTTTACCAAAAAAATATTTTCCACTTAGTTTTGACCATAGATTCGTGTGGTGCAGTCCGTACCCACGAATAACCTGGCAACCCTGCGCTATATTATATGTTGCATAGGCTCAAGCACTAACGTTAACAAGAACCACTAAATCGTGAAAGTAATTTTCTTGCATTAGATGACTAACCTGAAGTGGTCTTCTATAAGAAAGGATATATATATATATATATACACCTGCACAAGATGGTTCGTTAATCTTCAGATTTGGCTGGGTGTTCAAGTACATAAAAATACAATATTTTTACACTGTATTTTTTGGGGTTTTTGTGCTTTTACAAAGACGATTAAATAAGTATACTGTTATTTCAGAAATAACAAACCGACAACGTATGTCAACTGTAAAAGTGTTACAAGTAAGTAACGTTATACTGGATTGTATTGCATTTATATTTTACAAATTATTCCACAAGCGTATTTTAAGAAGATAACTTATTATATTCACGGATATGCCTCATGCAGATAATGCTTATTCCGTACGTCTAAAAAATAGACATTTTTACGGGGTTTTTTATTTACTGTGCGATGATACATTTAAGCCGGCAGTAAAATAAAAATGAGTTTTTATTTGAAATTCTATTGAAATTTTATTGCTTGTTCATTTCGTCACACGAATAAACCAAATACTATATTACTAAAGAAATAATGAATGCATAGAGATATTAAAAATCCACAGAAATTACTTGAAAAATACTTTTAAATTTAATGAATTCATTATTGAAAGGAATTATGTACTAAAAATGCAGTTATGCACAATTTGTACACATTTTTTTTTAAATAAGACCACAAAAATATCTAGTTATGTTTTGACAACCCAGTGTTTTTATTTAATTTAAATACAATACTTATTTTTGTTAGGTAGTTGCTAAATAAATTTCGTGCACTTATTTCGCGACACGAAGTTTCATTTAGTAGTCGTGAGCTGTCGGGAGTCGTCTACCGTAGCGCTGTCGGACAAAGTCACGCGAAACGCTTTGTTTACGCCCATTTTGAGTGTTGCTCTGCGGGGAATAACACGATCCTCTTTTGCACTTCGATGCCTCACGTCCACGGCATAAAGTTCTGATGTGTCCAGAGCGTATAAGAAACTAATACTTTGAAATTTATATCATACATGTGTGCGCTCGTGGGTTGTCGTGAGCGCTATGACATCTCACTCGGTGTGGCGAAGATACCGAGATCGCAGGGGCTTGCGCCCAAACTCGATACGGGCCTGCAGTCGGCAATTCAGTTCTTCGCAGCCCATCAGATCAGTAAGAACCGCTGTCATCATTTTTGTGCAATAACTTGCAACCTAAAACATACAGGATGATTCTAAAATCATGGGACAAACATTGAGGGGTGGTAGAACTCACAAAACAAACAATTATTGTCCACTATAGGAATATATGGGCGGGAGTGACGCATTGAGGCAGAAACACAAAAATAACACATGAAATGCAACACAGTGTTTAATTACAACGTCACCGCTAAACGCCTTTTTACAGCAATGTTTATAATAATTGCTCAAAATTGCTACCACCGACAGTAATGCAAGCTTGGTAGCGTCGGTGGAGTGATTGGCGAACAGATTCAAATACGCCGGGTATTTCACGCACGCCACCATTGTCAGCCAATCACGCCGTATGCAGAGGTCGCCAAGCATGCGTGACTGTTGGTGGATGCATTTCCAGCAACTGTTTTAACATTTTCTGTACGGAATCACTCGTTAAGTATGCTGCTAATGAAGATTTTATGTTTCCATTAATGTGTTATGTTTTTGTGTTTTGTGCGTCAACGCGTCACTTCCACCCATATATTTGTATACAATAATTGTTTTTTTTATTGAGCTCTACCACCAATCAATGTTTGTTCCATGATTTTAGAATCATCCTGTATATTATTCTTTTTATCTTAGTTTCTGTGACTTTTAATTGCACGTACTTCCACCTATTTTACTTGTTCGTGATTTAACAACTCCCATGTCATATGTATAGCTGGTTCACTTTTGAATGATTTTCGTATAAACTTCTGACAGTTAAAAGCTCTCACAACTGCGTATTTAAGTTGCACATTGGCATGCAGGTGCTCAGTCAACTTGACAGCGATGTACTAAATGTATTTCCATTGGATTAACGTTGTGTTAAAAGGCGACGTTTAAATTGGCGAAAACTGAATTAATTTAGTCAACTTTCTGTATATCAGCATTTGAGTAAGGAATAGTGAATTAGTTATTCATATCTACGTTACTACGAAGATCATTTTCACACTTCATAAACACATGAATGATGTAACTGCGTCTAAGACAATGATAATTTTACACATGGCTTAAGAATACAAATATGACCTTAAAGGACATTACAAGNGCCCTCCTGCGGCATTCTGTCATTCCAGCAAGTCAGCCAACTGTCGTCAGCTAAATTGTTGCGAATTGCAACAGGACACTATTATTAGTTTCTTGCCACGTTGAGTTTATTGCTCATGTTAGAGGATATAGCGACCTCATTTTCAAAACTAATTCTCACTTTAAGCTATGCACTTGCAAGCAAGAAGTTGTCTCCATCTTAGTCTTGGAAATTTAATGCTCATACAACTTTACCACCTAGATTTAATGTACTCTATTTCTGGACTCTGTAAAGATAAAACTATTAAGCGCCATACCATACCAATAAGAAATAATTTTCAAAAATTATTCTAACTAAAAATGGCAAGACAATACATTAAATGGTACGTTAAATATGATATCCACTTATTAATAACTTATGTTTCCCTAAAGTTAAGTATTAAACAAGAAGTTTGGTTTTTAGTGACAGAAACATAATATACCAAATGTCAGGTAATTCGCAGATACGGGCTGCACTACAAGAATCTTTTGTTAAAACTAAATAGAAAATACTCTTACGTAAAAATACATTAGATGCTTCGTTTACGAGAAAAAACGCCGTGACAGTTCCAAAAACCGTTGTAGCAAACAGGTGGTATTCCAATTAGATAAGGGTGAGGTGATGTAGCGATGCTGCAATTAATGTGTCTGTCGTAAGGCACTTGGCAAGGGAATGAGTAGAGCTCAGTAGAGCCAAGGAGGCCATGAAGTTCACATGCAGTGAGTACTGGGGCGTGGCAATAGCCATGGGTGCATCCGGCGGCCGAGCTCCGTGCATGCTGCATGCATCCAGCATGCGAAAAAGTTTCNAACGCCGTGACAGTTCCAAAAACCGTTGTAGCAAACAGGTGGTATTCCAATTAGATAAGGGTGAGGTGATGTAGCGTTGTTGCAATTAACGTGTCTGTCGTAAGGCACATGGCAAGGGAATGAGTAGAGATCAGTAGTGCCAAGGAGGCCACGGAGTTCACATGCAGTGAGTACTGGGGCATGGCAATGCCCATGAGTGCATCCGGCGGCCGAGCTCCGTGCATGCTGCATGCATCCAGCATGCGGAAAAGTTTCATTTCTATGGGCAGGGCAAACTTCGAACACCTGTTATGCCGTTTCGACGTTTTGTATGCTGACGATGTACGATGTGCTTAACGTGGAGTAAAGTAATCATATCTACTTTGATGTTGTTTTCCTCGTAAACTAAGGCCCTTACACATTTTTACCAAAAAANTGGAGTAAAGTAATTATATCTACTTTGATGTTGTTTTCCTCGTAAACTAAGGCCCTTACACATTTTTACCAAAAAATATTTTCCACTTAGTTTTGACCATGGATTCGTGTGGTGCAGTCCGTACCCACGAATAACCTGGCAACCCTGCGCTATATTATATGTTGCATAGGCTCAAGNAGATTCGTGTGGTGCAGTCCGTACCCACGAATAACCTGGCAACCCTGCGCTATATTATATGTTGCATAGGCTCAAGCACTAACGTTAACAAGAACCACTAAATCGTGAAAGTAATTTTCTTGCATTAGATGACTAACCTGAAGTGGTCTTCTATAAGAAAGGATATATATATATATATATACACCTGCACAAGATGGTTCGTTAATCTTCAGATTTGGCTGGGTGTTCAAGTACATAAAAATACAATATTTTTACACTGTATTTTTTGGGGTTTTTGTGCTTTTACAAAGACGATTAAATAAGTATACTGTTATTTCAGAAATAACAAACCGACAACGTATGTCAACTGTAAAAGTGTTACAAGTAAGTAACGTTATACTGGATTGTATTGCATTTATATTTTACAAATTATTCCACAAGCGTATTTTAAGAAGATAACTTATTATATTCACGGATATGCCTCATGCAGATAATGCTTATTCCGTACGTCTAAAAAATAGACATTTTTACGGGGTTTTTTATTTACTGTGCGATGATACATTTAAGCCGGCAGTAAAATAAAAATGAGTTTTTATTTGAAATTCTATTGAAATTTTATTGCTTGTTCATTTCGNACATTTAAGCCGGCAGTAAAATAAAAATGAGTTTTTATTTGAAATTCTATTGAAATTTTATTGCTTGTTCATTTCGTCACACGAATAAACCAAATACTATATTACTAAAGAAATAATGAATGCATAGAGATATTAAAAATCCACAGAAATTACTTGAAAAATACTTTTAAATTTAATGAATTCATTATTGAAAGGAATGATGTACTAAAAATGCAGTTATGCACAATTTGTACACATTTTTTTTAAATAAGACCCCTAAAATATCTAGTTATGTTTTGACAACCCAGTGTTTTTATTTAATTTAAATACAATACTTATTTTTGTTAGGTAGTTGCTAAATAAATTTCGTGCACTTATTTCGCGACACGAAGTTTGATTTAGTAGTCGTGAGCTGTCGGGAGTCGTCTACCGTAGCGCTGTCGGACAAAGCCACGCGAAACGTTTTGTTTACGCCCATTTTGAGTGTTGCTCTGCGGGGAATAACACGATCCTCTTTTGCACTTCGATGCCTCACGTCCACGGCGTAAAGTTCTGATGTGTCCAGAGCGTATAAGAAACTAATACTTTGAAATTTATATCATACATGTGTGCGCTCGTGGGTTGTCGTGAGCGCTATGACATCTCACTCGGTGTGGCGAAGATACCGAGATTGCAGGGGCTAGCGCCCAAACTCGATACGGGCCTGCAGTCGGCAATTCAGTTCTTCGCAGCCCATCAGATCAGTAAGAACCGCTGTCATCATTTTTGTGCAATAACTTGCAACCTAAAACATACAGGATGATTCTAAAATCATGGGACAAACATTGAGGGGTGGTAGAACTCACAAAACAAACAATTATTGTCCACTATAGGAATATATGGGCGGGAGTGACGCATTGAGGCAGAAACACAAAAATAACACATGAAATGCAACACAGTGTTTAATTACAACGTCACCGCTAAACGCCTTTTTACAGCAATGTTTATAATAATTGCTCAAAATTGCTACCACCGACAGTAATGCAAGCTTGGTAGCGTCGGTGGAGTGATTGGCGAACAGATTCAAATACGCCGGGTATTTCACGCACGCCACCATTGTCAGCCAATCACGCCATATGTAGAGGTCGCCAAGCATGCGTGACTGTTGGTGGATGCATTTCCAGCAACTGTTTGAACATTTTCTGTACGGAATCACTCGTTAAGTATGCTGCTAATGAAGATTTTATGTTTCCATTAATGTGTTATGTTTTTCTGTTTTGTGCGTCAACGCGTCACTTCCACCCATATATTTGTATACAATAATTGTTTGTTTTATTGAGCTCTACCACCACTCAATGTTTGTTCCATGATTTTAGAATCATCCTGTATATTATTCTTTTTATCTTAGTTTCTGTGACTTTTAATTGCACGTACTTCCACCTATTTTACTTGTTCGTGATTTAACAACTCCCATGTCATATGTATAGCTGGTTCACTTTTGAATGATTTTTGTATAAACTTCTGACAGTTAAAAGCTCTCACAACTGCGTATTTAAGTTGCACATTGGCATGCAGGTGCTCAGTCAACTTGACAGCGATGTACTAAATGTATTTCCATTGGCTTAACGTTGTGTTAAAAGGCGACGTTTAAATTGGCGAAAACTGAATTAATTTAGTCAACTTTCTGTATATCAGCATTTGAGTAAGGAATAGTGAATTAGTTATTCATATCTACGTTACTACGAAGATCATTTTCACACTTCATAAACACATGAATGACGTAACTGCGTCTAAGACAATGATAATTTTACACATGGCTTAAGAATACAAATATGACCTTAAAGGACATTACAAGNCGTAACTGCGTCTAAGACAATGATAATTTTACACATGGCTTAAGAATACAAATATGACCTTAAAGGACATTACAAGAACGGCTTTCAAAGTGCTATAAATTAATTAAATTCTCAGATTTTTCCTGAGTGTGCAACAGGAATTTAGACATATATTACTTATTTTATGTTTGGTCAATATGCCGTTAAATATCAGTAAGATGCAAGTGTGAGAATTTAGTAGAACATAGATATACAAAAATAAAATTAAGGGACTAAGGAAATTAAAAATCTTTTTACATAACACGAAAACATCATTTTAAAATGGTTTAGTTGCTATACAAAATTATTTGATACAACAAAGAATTTACTTGCCGTCATTTGTTCTTCCTGTACAGTTTAATTAAAATTTTATTATTAAATTAAAACATAAAAATCTAACAGTGAAACTATGATCGCAGGTGTACCAANTATTAAATTAAAACATAAAAATCTAACAGTGAAACTATGATCGCAGGTGTACCAAGAGATATGTTTATGAAATATTGATTCATTATATGTTTACTGTTCAGAATACATTTTAATATAAAACAAGTCTGTTTTCATTTAAAAAATTTTTAATTATTTCTATAAATATTTAAAGTTAAAGATTTTAAAATAAATTTGGCAGTTTAATTATTTGGAATATTGTGTATTTATAGCTGAATTACTATCAATGCCTTGCAACAAAAAAGTAAAAATTTACTCAAAACCTAATAAATATATATATATATATATATATATATATATATATATGAAGTGCTCGAACGCACATCTTGCATTGTCGATTACGGTGCCACTCTATCACGAAAAAAAAAAACAACGTCGGGTATTGTCTTCTTTTCGTCTGGTTGCGTATCTTCAGCGCAAAACTTTGAATGTCAGGAATGGTAAGTATTATAACTGTACAACTACAAAAATTCATTCACTAATAGATGCACAAAGCACAACTAGACACGTGATTATTTTGTATTTGAATATAACATATTTATTATTTTAGTAAATATCACCTGCAGTCCGTAACATGCAACTTGACCACGCGTACCATGTTGCTATGGCATTACCTGCAAAATGCGCTGGTACAGTTTCTGATTATGAGTAATCTATGTAATTGAGTACTTTTTTTTTTGTGGAGGAAGGAAGATTCGTCATTTATGTTGGCCCCTCCCGAGCTAGCCGAAATGAATTACAGGTGCTGTTAATAAGCCCAATAGAAATTAAAATTTTGCTTTGCACGCCTTGTGTATTCTCAAAGAAACATTTTGTAAATGACGCCATTATCACTATTAGAAAATGTATTTAATTGCACAGCAAGAATAATTACTGTGTCAGGGTTCAAGCCTAAGACCTTAAGGGGTGTTTCATGCAGAATATTAAAACGAACCAAGTCTATAATGTGGGAATGTCGGCTCAGCTTGTCTATAGCTGGTATCTTCTTATTATTTAATAAGGGACAGGTATTTAAAAATAAGCATACATGCATTGCTAAAGGCACCTAGCAGTAAAATATTTCAGAATATAGAATTTGGACTAATTATTCAGTCACCTATTTTAACTTAACGTAAAAGAAATCTGTGCTTGAATACGGCACGTTCAAAAAACATTGGTTTTTTTGTGTACGCCAGGGGAAAATTAAATGTTCACTATTAACCTCCATTGTCATTAATCACGTGCATAAAATATGTACCTATGAAAATACCGTGCATATGTAAAGATAGAGTATGGCAGAGACAGAAACGATTCCCTATGTCATACCGCTAAAACAATGGGTATTACCAACCAGAATTATATTTTATATTACACTTCATCAATTTGTAGANATTCGTCATTTATGTTGGCCCCTCCCGAGCTAGCCGAAATGAATTACAGGTGCTGTTAATAAGCCCAATAGAAATTTAAAAAAAATTAATGGATTTACTTTGTGCCACAATTTGGCTTTGCACGCCTTGTGTATTCTCAAAGAAACATTTTGTAAATGACGCCATTATCACTATTAGAAAATGTATTTAATTGCACCGCAAGAATAATTACTGTGTCAGGGTTCAAGCCTAAGACCTTAAGGGGTGTTTCATGCAGAATATTAAAACGAGCCAAGTCTATAATGTGGGAATGTCGGCTCAGCTTGTCTATAGCTGGTATCTTCTTATTATTTAATGAGGGACAGGTATTTAAAAATAAGCATACATGCATTGCTAAAGGCACCTAGCAGTAAAATATTTCAGAATATAGGACTTGGACTAATTATTCAGTCACCTATTTTAACTTAACGTAAAAGAAATCTGTGCTTGAATACGGCACGTTCAAAAAACATTGTTTTTTTTTGTGTACGCCAGGGGAAAATTAAATGTTCACTATTAACCTCCATTGTCATTAATCACGTGCATAAAATATGTACCTATGAAAATACCGTGCATATGTAAAGATAGAGTATGGCAGAAACAGAAACGATTCGCTATGTCATACCGCTAAAACAATGGGTATTACCAACCAGAATTATATTTTATATTACACTTCATCAATTTGTAGAAAACTAAACTCGGATATATTTTTTTATACTGTCGTAAACATTATTTTTAATCTGACGGTTACTTCAGAGAAAAAAACTAATAAAAATGTGGAACGCTTTTCCTAACCTTTGATGAGTTTTCCACAATCCAGTGGAACAAAAAATATCCACCGTCAGAAAATGGTCCGAAATATTACCCCAACGTAATTACATCTAAAAATCTACTATTGCTGTTGTGTTTCGCTCAGCGGCGTCATTAGTTACAAATCAACTTACTTTTTACAGATGTAAAGAGACTTGCAAAAATCAGGATAAAGAAAGTGCAACACAATTAACGTAGATGCAAAAACAAAACGTCGAGGCACCGAAGCTTAAGTCGACTGCGTGTAGCGTACAGCTTCTACAAAGTTTGTTCTTGTGTACTGCGGGTAGCATATGAAAGGCTGCGCTGATTGTTCACACGAAAGTACCCGTTTCAAACAAAATGCCAGGCGAGTTTAGAAAAAACAAAAAGGAAAGAAATGTGTGATTTCAGTTCGTCACTTTGGCTTAAGTCGTTTGCCAGAGCATCTGTTCGGCAGAAAAAGTTTCCTTCATATCTTAGACAGGCGTCTGGCTGAATATGCCTTGAGTTAAAAACATGTAAGCTGATGTAATTTAGTTGGACAAAAGCGTTTGGCTGAACAGGCGTTTAAGCGAAAAAAGTTTACAGGAAACACTGCCNGGAAAAATTTTACAGGAAACACTGCCAAACTACTTTTCGGCCGATATTAGGAAATTTCTCCTTCCCATACGTTCAGAACGATCTTCTGAAGAATTAATTAACGTAAGCTCAGATACGCACTGATTGCCCTTAATGATTACGTTCCCACTTGTAATTGACCTGCTCAGTATATTACATAGTGAAAACGTTGAATTCTTACTTAAGGGCTATGGAAATGTCTTACAGAGCACGAATTTCCAATACATAATATTAATAAGAGAATTGGGACTAACTAGTATATATTCTTTGGGTTTTTTTTAAATATATACTTGAATTAATAAAACCACTACTACAACAATAATCGAAACAATGTATATTTTAACAATAAAAATTTCTACTTACTTTTATTAATAACCTATGGAAACCACAAATTGAGTACATGTACAAAAACTTGTTTTATATATCCCAGTATTTAAAAATGCAGAACTCTACAATAACAGTGAAAAAAAAATTATATTATATATATATAATATTTTCATAAAATCTCCTGGTAGAAATTTTTGTCAAATTTTTTATATTTTTTTGTTATAAAAATTTCAATATTAAAAAATTGTCGATAACATTATTTTTGTTTATTTTTAGATAGTTATTTTATCATATTTACTGATTTTGTTGATTAAATCCAAAATGTTTCGCAAAGCGTTGGCAAGTTATAAATCGAAAACAATATACAGTACAAACCTATGANTAATTTTTGTTTATTTTTAGATAGTTATTTTAGTATATTTACTGATTTTGTTGATTAAATCCAAAATGTTTCGCAAAGCGTTGGCAAGTTATAAATCGAAAACAATATACAGTACAAACCTATGATAGTTACCAACGTTCAAATATCTGGTCATTAAGTATATAGCAATTGAACTACGTTAATGGCGAACTGAAATAAGAAGTGAAATTGATCTCGGTTTCAGTTGAGCCTGGGAAGTCTGGTTTTATGTGTAAACGATATTCTATAGGTTACTCCCGATAAATTGCGCACTTTTGAAAACCCTACTTAAGCCCTACTTGCATGTACGTTGTGTATTCTTCCGCGTTATGTAAAATTAACACTACAGTGGGTTTCATCACTTTATTCATGCCGGTCAAGTGAGATTGTAAAAATTATTACAAAAGTTAATATTTTACAAATCTGCTCATTTTTACACTTAGATGCATTAAAACAATAGGAAGCTAAAGAAATCATTTAAGTTAACACAAATGGTTTACTAACACTTTTACCTCGACGTTAAGACATCAACTACTTTCCATCCATCGTTACCAACTTTATTGGGCTCGTATCGCCCAGTGCGCCCGTTAAAATAAAGCACGTAGAAGCAGTGACTTTTTTCTAAGGTTGATTTTAAATGTGCTATTTTTATAGTGAGCAGCCTTTAAAATCGTATAGCCTAGAACAAAGTTCAAATTTCCCTGTAGAAATTTCTACGATATAGTACTTTGAACTGTGCTGAAAATTTCTACATATAAGTATTCTGTTGGAAACATAACAATAGTCGAAAATAATATTTATAATTGAGAAAACACAACCGTTTGTGTTGTAAAGTTTCTTATAAATGCTAAGATGTTAAATAAGAATGACGAGATATTATGAACCAACAGAAATAACTATCTCAACCCATGCCAGCCGTTACACTAATTTATTTAATACTCTCGAATGGTTGATAACAAGTTCAGTGAGTATAAATATTGCAAATGTATAAAACTTAGTTAACAATCGGTATTCCATAGATACAATACCTAATGTGACAACAGCTTGAAGGGAGATGGCAAGTAATAGGTAAATATTCGTCTCGTACGTTGTTGTTCTTCAAAATATGTGATACACGTTGGGACTGTATAGGTTATTATAACACGTGTTTCTGTACATCATAATCACTAACACTTTACATAGATAACTATTTATCGTGATGAGTGTTCCGTGAAAGAGGAAATTCTTTCAAATAAATGAACGATAAAGAGTTTAAATAGACGTTTAGATTGGATACACGTTTTGTGGAACAGTTGGAAAAATATTGTGTCATTTTTGTAATGAAACCAACTAGAAGAAACAAACCACTAACTCTAACGTGTGTGCTTTATTAAAGTTACNACAGGAAATTCTTTCAAATAAATGAACGATAAAGAGTTTAAATAGACGTTTAGATTGGATACGCGTTTTGTGGAACAGTTGGAAAAATGTTGTGTCATTTTTGTAATGAAACCAACTAGAAGAAACAAACCACTAACTCTAACGTGTGTGCTTTATTAAAGTTACAATTTTATGCCACATGAAGCTTTCAGAGGGTCTTTCGTGATATATTTAAAGCAAATATTTTCGTATTATAACTTCAAATTTTTGCACTCCCTATTACTGATAGTATTTATTGAATATAATGTTATGCAACTTCTCTTTACTCTTTTATTTGCTTGAAGTTGGCATAGCGTATGATTTCTTACATTCAATAAAACATACTTTGTTATTTACCTAAAACGATTTCAATGAGTAAATCGTTTTCAACTTTGTTGCAGGAACGCTCCTTCATCGCGCTTCTAGCCATTTCTTTACGACAAAACAGTTGCTGGCGCGACCACGAAACTACTGTTTGACAGTGTTGCCATGTCGATATTTGTGAACTGAGATCATCTTTTAACCCAGATTACCTTAACCTAGGATAGTGTACGCAACGCAAAGCGTACGTACTCGGCTCATTTTCTGGTGCTAGATGTTATTCATCTATTATTATGCAATCGGACCTAAGTATTTTAAATTATTTTATTTATGTTATGTTTTAACAATTCGCGCACAGGGAAGAGCTTTTCTTCTGACCTTGAGGACTTTAGCCAAGTAAATATTGTTACGTGATATTTGCACCACATACTGTTCTACTTGCAGACACTACGTGTGACTTCTTTATCCTCGGATATTTTTTGTATGTATATTTCTTGCTTTTTCAAATTGCTATGACAGTCAAAATTTNGTTAGATGTTATTCATCTATTATTATGCAATCGGACCTAAATATTTTTAATTATTTTATTTATGTTATGTTTTAACAATTCGCGCACAGGGAAGAGCTTTTCTTCTGACCTTGAGGACTTTAGCCAAGTAAATATTGTTACGTGATATTTGCACCACATACTGTTCTACTTGCAGACACTACCTGTGACTTCTTTATCCTCGGATATTTTTTGTATGTATATTTCTTGCTTTTTCAAATTGCTATGACAGTCAAAATTTTACAGTTTTTGTATGCACAAATAAAATAAAACCAAACTTTTCACAGAAAATTTAACAAAGGCAACTGAAAGGTTTTTCTTGTCTAATTAATTTTAAGGTATGCCTTAGCAAAAACCATGAGCAGTCACAAATAAAAAAAATATGCGATAATTTTTTTATTTCCAAAATTTTTTTGAAATTGGAAAAACTATTTGTTTCAGCGTGAATTATCTCATTTCTGCACGGTAGTTAGTTTTAATTTAAAATTTTAATTTTGACATGCAAACTATGAGTACAAAATTTTTTTTTACAGGAAATAGTAATTACCTATATCTCTAATTTAAACAGTATGTGGAATAGACATAAAATAAAGAATTATTTCCGTGTTCAACGTCACTTTCAGCCTCTTTGAGCGCCGTTTCTGAAGACCCCTCGGTGAAGGACGGTCCCCTCTGTGAAGGACGAGCCCCTCTTCAACCTTCGCCTGAAAAAAAAAACGCACGTCGACTCAGGCTTCTCTACTTCTGCTTCTGCTGCCGGTCGGCTGGTTCAGAGGCCGTTAACGAAGCCGACCGTCACCACGGAATCTCGAGTTAAACGCGCCTCCAGCAAAACAACCCCCCAGCACATCCAACATCCCTCGATGGCTCTCCAGCTGCGAAGATCCAGTTAGCTCGAACTCTCCACTCCGCCGGCTAATCACATCGTCCTGCCCTTAGCGATTAAGTCCGCGGGGGAAAAAAAAATCTCAACTCGACTCTCGCTTGGTAGGCTGCTCGATCCCCTTGGCTGTTCCGACACGAACCCTTCTCCTCTCCTCTCTTTTTCCCCCTCTCTTCCGCATTCATCAAAGGGCATCTCCAATCTGGCCCCTGGTCCTCCGAGACTGCAGAGCCTTGTTGCGCAGAGGCACTAGATGATTTAATTTCCCGTCGTTGACTCGTCACGTCGAAGACCCCACGCATGTGTGACTTTCATTACGTTCACTTAAAAAATTTCTTCGAAGTATGCTGTGTATAGAACTCGCGGTTTCGTCTCGCGTTTGGAATCCAGTCTTTGAAAAATCACCCCGTGTTTGATGTCTTTAGTTATTTCCTCAACATGTCATGTATCACAAGTGTTTTATAGTTTTGTTAAGATTGAATGGGGGCTGGAATCCTGGTCACTCCACTACTATCAACACACGTATACACTACACGTATTTTAAATTAATTTAGCAAGAAATATAATTATGCTATCGACATGGTTCAAACTGTATTAAAAATAATATAGTTCATTTATTCTCCATGCAAAATATTATTAACGAAATACATCAATTTCAGAGTAGTTATTAAAAATATATTTAAAAAATAGCTGCGAATCCACTAATTTCCTAAATGTTCAAAAATATTAGTTCTCTCAAACAATATTTACGAACCAAATTTATTTATAAGAAAAGAGCAAACCTTCGTAAAGGGTTTTTCATTATTTCGTAAAAAAATTATCAATAGAAAGTCAGCGAAAATAAATATTATTTTAATATTATTATAACAATTTTTTATATTTGGCCATTTAAAATAAAGTTAAAGACTTGGAACCACCAAGTTTTGAAAAACCCTAGATATTACTTAACACTTAAATATGTTTTTGGTTTCATGTAGATAGAGCGAGCAGTTTTCGAAGGACAATTGAACTACTGGAATAATCGTTAATTTGGATTAGGATGTGCTGCTGCTAGTGTGTGGTGGTGTATTCTGCAACTACTTGCAGTGGCCACCTGCCATGAATGGAAACTAGTCCCTTATATATTTAAGGTAGCATCAAAATGTTTTATGACACCCGAAAAATTGAACGAACTGGCTAACGAGGAATGACTATGNTAAGGTAGCATCAAATTTTTTTATGACACCCGAAAAATTGAATGAACTGGCTAACGACGAATGACTATGAGAACTGTACTGTGTAAGGTGATATTTTCTTGCATTAACTACCACATCACCACGTATTTTTTAACTACCTTCATACAAAATTTATCGGTTTATTACATATAAGAATCTTATCCCGGAAAAAGTCGGTACAAAAAATACACCATTCATGGGGTTTGGCTAAATTGGAATAATATGGCCAAAATTATCAGACCATCTTTTTTATCGCCGTACAAGTGCTACGGCCCAAAATTGATGAGCATAAACATTTTATGTCTGCGTATTCATCATATCGAAGTACAAATACATTATAGTTCTGCTACAAATGTCCTATTATATCAGCAAAAAAATTTACCTGAGTAGGTATTGTGTGCTAAGTGATAATGTTTCAAATTTAATAAAAACTTTTCAATGAATTTCAAAAGGAAAACGTGAAAAAGCTGAGAAGAATGTAGCGGACTATAATAGAAAATGGGTGCAGTGGTTGCAAAAGTCGCAGTTAAGAGCATGTGATTTTTATACCATTTTAAAATTTGTAATTCTGTTAATTGGGCTTCATTGGAAATTTTACAAAATTGTAATTCATTTCACTGCTGAATATTTATTTTCAACTAATTTTAGGTTGGCATTTATGAAGTTTTGGATTGTGTCTTGTATACACTGAAGAGACAAAAAAACTGGTACACCTGCTTATATCGTGTAGGGCCCCCGCGAGCACGCAGAAGTGCCGCAAGACGACATGGCATGGACTCGACTAATGTCTGGAGGTATGCAGGAGGTATTGGAATCTGTGCCAATTTGAGAAAGGGTTGCACGTCTGTCACGTTTAATGATTCTCCTCAGTCGTTGTTTGTCCCGTTCGTTCACGATCTTTTTCCGGCCGCAGCGATGTCGAAGATGTGATGTTTTACCGAATTCCCGATATTCACGGTACACTCGTAAAATGGTCGTACGTGAAAATCCTAATTTTATCGCTACCTCGGAGATGCTATGTCCCATCTCTCGTGCGCCGACTATAACACCACGTTCAAACTGACTTGAATCTTGATAACCTGCCATTGTAGCAGCAGTAACCGATCTAGCAACTTTACCAGACGCTTTTTGTCTTATATAGGCGCTGCCGACCTCATCGCTTTACTCTGATTGGTTTCATACCTCTGTTATTTGCATACGCACGCCAATACCATTTTTTTGGCTCTCCAGTGTATAACGTATATGGCTCACGCACGCCGAAGTTTTACAAGAATTTCCCAGTCATTTCATTGCATAAAGAACAAACCTGAAAACAATTTATAATAAATGAACATGCAAAGAATGCCGTATCACAAGTAAATACTCATGGCCACCACAAGGCCATTTCACACACAACAGTCCATATAGGCCATTAGTACATACGTTAGTTACAGTTATATTCTCGTGGGTTGTGGTGACCCTGAAACGCAAACGCCGAAGTGTTTGTACAATCTCCGGAATGTAATACGCCACAAATACGAATATTTCCTTCAAGGAGATTTATGTTATGAGAACAAATTTTATATAAATATATACATCACAATATTAAAGGGATTATGGAGACTTTGGCACATCGGGACCTGGGACCGGAGCATCGAAACTGTTCGTGCTCTGTCATTCCGGTCGGCCGGCGACCATCTTGGATTCAGGTCACCTTGAACCTGCCCTTAGCTCCGGTGACCTTTGACCATGAAAACCCAGAAAATCCAAAAAATGTATAACAAAACTATATAAAAAATATTAAATCATTTAAAATGACATAAAATTATAACAATATTTATTTAAAAAAATTATAAAAAAAAATTATTTTAACAAAAATTTAATTTCCTGAGGTCTCCACACCCCTTCCACCCATAATCATTCCAACATCTTGGCAGGTGTCACATCCACCATCCCCCATCTTGGTTTTTTCATTTTTCATTTGTTTATACAATACGGGAGTATGTCTCTCAGCTTCTTTCGACCGTCATCTGGGTTTTTTCGTTTGTTATTTGTTTTAAATTGCTGGTGTTGTCTCAGGCGCCGTGCCAAGCAGACAAATGATCCCCCCTAACTCCCCCTTACAATATATTTAATTGATTAATTGCCTCACCCCTGATTTTCATGTCTAATTGTCCACCCCCTTCCAATATATTGAATTGATCTGCTTATGTTTCTCATTGGCTTATTACTCGGGTGTTTTCGGAAACCTTCGCTCCGAACAATCGGCGGTCTACTTTAATCACGAGGGGGGGACTATTTTTTCCCCTTATAAACTCTCTATAAGACGCACCCCGAGCCCCCTCGGGAAATTGGTCATGTTTCTAGCTCTTAGAAATGTAAGAGTTTTAACCAAACGGCCATAAAAACCTTTCGACAATTTTGACATTTGGATGGGTGCGCTCGCTTAGTGCCTTCGACAAACTGGACGAGTTACCGTACCTGTCGTAAGAATATCTCCTGGTCTACGCACCTTACAAAATTTCGGCCTTATCCAAGTATTTGCCGCCGTAACCGCAGCAGGACGAAGACATGCGGGACTGCCTCCCGTGCAAGGAGTGTTTTAAGGGATGCGCCACCTGGTTTCCGACACGCCGCATCGCAGGGGTTGGTGCAAGACCCACCGAGCAGCCGTCGCGACGTCTGACCCCATGAAAGATGACGTCCCCGTTGATGACGATGTCCCCGTTGAAGACGCCCTCCCCGTAGAAGAAGACTTCCCCGTACAAGCTATCTACTCGCAAGGTGTACCCGTGAAAGATCCCCCTTTTTGAAATTTACTGGAAAGCAATACCCGGCGAGGAAACCAACCCAGAACACAGGTGCCCGATGTGTATGGACCTCGATGAAAGTTTTAAATGAGTTTGTAAAAAAATTTGTGAAACTCGGTGTGTGCATCGGAACTTAAAATTATTTTATTTAAAAATAATTGTATGAAATGTTTTGCAACATCCAAGGTTTTCACTCATCGAACTCGTGCACCATCAAACAGATTGCCATCTCGTACAGTGACGAAGACGAGAAAACGAAAATTGTCACATTTTTACCGCCGTGTCCATGGAAGTACCTCTACCGNAATTGTCACATTTTTACCGCCGTGTCCATGGAAGTACCTCTACCGCACCACGCAACAGACGTATCGCCTACAGACATACGAAACGCACTGACTAAGGTTGAACGAGGGAAATATTACGTACGAGGAAATTCCAACAATGCTAGACTCTGCCATAATTCCCCATTCCCTTACTTTCAAAGGGACTATCATTATTGCATTAACAAGTCATTAAACAATCAACCAAATATCAGTAAACTCCCTGAGATGCCTTAGACCAACACATTATATTGTTGTAAGACTCCTTCGATTCAGCAAACGGTTCGACATATTTGATCAGTTTTTTTTGTGTCTTCTTACTTCTTGTGACTGATTGGTGCTTGACCACACTCATAGGCAATAGGAACTGTCATGTNGCACCACGCAACAGACGTATCGCCTACAGACATACGAAACGCACTGACTAAGGTTGAACGAGGGAAATATTACGTATGAGGAAATTCCAACAATGCTAGACTCTGCCATAATTCCCCATTCCCTTACTTTCAAAGGGACTATCATTATTGCATTAACAAGTCATTAAACAATCAACCAAATATCAGTAAACTCCCTGAGATGCCTTAGACCAACACATTATATTGTTGTAAGACTCCTTTGATTCAGCAAACGGTTCGACATATTTGATCAGTTTTTTTTTGTGTCTTCTTACTTCTTGTGACTGATTGGTGCTTGACCACACTCATAGGCAATAGGAACTGTCATGTNTTTTTTTTTGTGTCTTCTTACTTCTTGTGACTGATTGGTGCTTGACCACACTCATAGGCAATAGGAACTGTCATGTCAAGTGGAATGTTCGTGTGTTTTTGAAGTCTAAATGTATAAAATACCAAACCATCTATGAAAGGCGAGGCAACTACAACACCTGGCATTTCTGCGGTATTCTTAAATTGCTTGAAAAATGGCAGGGACGAAACCTTGCTTTTACCTCGAGAAAGTTTACTTTCGCCGGTTTTATCAGACAGTACTGTCTTTTACAATATGTGGGCCACCACTTGTCAAAGTTCAAAACCTCATGGCTACTGTCAATCATCTTTACTGTGATATCATGTATGCCGTTAGCAACCACTTCAACATATTCTTTAGGAGAATAAAAGCGATCACACTTCTTTAGTTTTCGTTTGATAACACGATCACAGGGCAAGAATGAGTGTCCTTGTTCCGGAAATCGGCGACATGTTGTCTTCAGTTGACGCCCGCATGACACTGGCCCCACACACATTCTAACAACTGTATGGTTTTTGTTCCGACCAGGTGCCCCTTCTGAGAGAATATACAGTTCAGTTACTTTACTTGACATTAAAGTGTGGATGTAGTCATTAACAAAATATCACTGTTCATTGGCACGCTTGTGTTCTTCGCCTTCTTGTTACACGTCAATAACAGAACGTCTATACTTGAGGTCATATACCCAGAAAACATTTTACCCATAAGTGTCTTAGATAAAAACTCTATTGTACTGGTATGCTTGGCAGTGGTAGGTTCTGCATAAAGTCAAATACTAAACCTCCGATATGTTCTTTTTCATGACACCTTGCCTCTACTTCTTTTACTGACTTGTAGAATTTCGCACTTCTTCGTTTGTATACTTAAAGCTATCACTAATGTGAAGACTTTTTAACTTGGTTTTCAGCAATTCACACTTACAACATACGTCAACCTGTGGACGTCCAAATCTGTAGTTGAAGTTTTGTGTAAAGTATTCTCTATATAATCCATTCACGGTATCTTCGATACTTTTGAAAAGAACCTTTGAAAAATCACCCTAGGAGTTACATGTTCAATTGGTTATAAATAAATGGTATATGGAAAAAGGTTTTGTCTTGCTTATAGCACTGAAGCACTATATAAATAGGTTGTTTTAAGTTTTAAGTATATTTTTTCAATAAATTTTAATAATTTGTTAAAAGTCCGTAAGAATTAACAACGGATTTTGAAGGGACATGTTGGTTATAGCTGAAAAGAAATAGTTCGTAGGTTAAATATTAATATGTATAAATTTAATGCCGTAATTGTAAAGTTAATATTGCTAAACTATATATTTACATTTTTACGTAGCACTCATGGGTAAAGATTTCACCGTTATTAATTGAAATTAAATAAATTTCAGTTGTTGTCCAGCGGACTCGTACACTCCATCTTGTTCGTTTGGGCACGTTTTTTTCAGAAGTATAACCACGCCATATTGGAGACGCTGAATTGTGGTTATAAAACTAACGTAACACATTCTTTCTACTTACAAGATAATTCTAGGTTAAGATGTAATTTTAGTATTAGCGTTGTTATTTCTGCAGTTTATCAAATAAACGTGCAAAATATAGAAAGGCATTTGAATATTTCCGTTACGTTATTCCCTTCGCAAAGAATGCAAAGGAATCGAATTTTGGTCGCCGCCAACTGATAATCGATTATTTTCGAAAGCTTTTTGTGGAGACCAAGAGATGGCAGCACATTAGCGTTGGTTCTTCAGTGCCAAATGTTAGCCGTGACTCGTCTTTCCGCCGCATAGTGTTGTTTTTATGTTGCAGTGAAGAATCGCGACAGTTCTTGATGGAACAGAGATGTACCTACACCGCAGGTTTCAAAATGAAAGTGATTTTGTTCGCTGAAGAGTTTGGAAATCGAGCCGCGGGCCGTGAATTCGTAGTAAATGAAACGTTAGTGCGGGGCTGGAGGAATTTTTCTCACTTATAAGTCGCACCCCAAGTTTTCAATAAATTTTTTTTTTAATAAAATGTGCCACTTATATGCGATAAAATACGGTACCATTTATCACAGTGAAATCTTTAACCTGAGTGCTACTTCCAAAAGTTTATTATGTAAAATTTAACTTTTTCCTTACAGCAAATATGTAAATAAATCTTAATACAATAAGTAAACTTTAATTAAATTATATAATTAACAGTTCCGATATATACTTCAATCTACCTTTTTGTATGTATTACAACATTTCGCTAAATTGATTAGCATTTTTTAGACATTTAGAGAATTTTATTAAAGTATATGACAGTTGAGATTACATGGCATTGTTTCTCTTCAAAAATAAATTTTGGTAGTTCCCACATGGACACTGTTAATAAAATATTTGACAGTTCCCACAAGGCACTGTTTGTTTACAAAATATTTGACAGTTCCCACATGGCACTGTTTACAAAACGTTTGACAGGTGTCACATGGCAATGTTTTGTTTACATACTGCGGAAGGATACATAATCGGCTCCCTGAAAGTAGATATTTAGCAGGGTTTCAGAAAATCTTGAAGTTACCGTGAATACATTATAACAGCTATATTTAACTATAGAGTCCGGATGCTTGTGAAGGTACAATTGGTGCATTTTCATCATGTTCAGACGAGAATCCAAATATTTTATTTCTTTGCCACTATAACGTGTCACCTTGAGGGGAAACGATTCAATATGCTTGTGAATAATTTTAGTAACACATTCAGAGATTTTGTGTCCCTTTGGGCTCTTCCTTCTTTGATCTCGTGGAGATTTTCCCAAAAGGAGCATCTTTGTAAGGTGAAATACTCTTTTTTGGGTGACAGCACGAAGGCTCAAGAAACATGACGACACACCCTTATTCGTTCGCTTCCACACACGACATGATACTGAAATTATACTTCACGTTCTTTACTTTCACCTTCTGATTTCCTAGGTCTCCTTACTTTAACTCCCTGTGCTGTAATCAATTGCTGTAAATGGAGATCTTGTGTATCTTTGTCAGGTAGATCTAAAACCGTTGTAAGAATACGTCTTTGTGTGTCCTCAGTTATTATTTCAAAACACATCATGCGGCATCTAGAAACCCAAATGAAGAGCATACTGTGAAAACAGAATTTGTATCTATATTTCACAGTATGCTGATTTTCTGATTCATATCAATGGTAAAAGAGCGGGGAATTATTAAGCATAAATAAATTTCTGCATTATTTATGATATTAATCGCACTTATTACCCAATATATTGACTGGAGTCNGCACTTATTACCCAATATATTGACTGGAGTCCAGCTTCAGATAACATATATTGCTATTTCACTCGCTATTATTAAAAATAATATTTTTAAACTGTGTACACAGTAAAAAAAAATTATAAATTTTGATAATAAAAACCGTTATCTCGAGCAAGATCGAACCGCAGCACCTTGCCTTACTGTCCTACGGCTATAGCCACTACACAACAGTGTCAACCAACAACTGCTTCGTTGTGGGTTAATAAACATCAATGCTAAAGGCGAAGCAGTAATATTGATTGCGTAGATCTGGACTCATTTAACACATTACTGGTTTCAATATATATTATGAGTAGTTATTGCATTTATACTAACCGACAGGCTGAACTAGTTAACTTTCCTATTACCACTTTGCCAGAGTAGCTCTTATATGGCCAACCTTTCACTCTTGCGTGTTTAATTTTTTCCGTTTTTGTTCACCTTCATTTCGTTTTCGTTTTGGAGGCATTTCGCTTAAAATACAGCAGAATACGAATATTATACTTGCGTAGCACAAATTTATTCATCTTTTACTTTGATGAATTCATGACACGTTTTTGACAACAATGAACCAACTTGGTAAAATGTTCACATGGAAGATTGCGTGCAACTTCATAAACAGCCAGTATTCATCACTAAGCAAACATCACTACTGCCTTCTGTCGGTGGAGAGTAGTGTCACGGTGGGAATAGTTCACATAAATATTTAGTAGAGAAACGAACTAAGTAAACATCACATTATTTTATGGGGAAAGGAAATAAGTCAGTAACTTAGTTCCTTTCTCCAAATTACAACTTTTTTTGCTGTGTTATATTAGAGGCAAGGAATAGAGATATTTAGTTCTTTTCACCGCCATTCGAAGTGTCTTCGCTCATATAATGCATCTGCAAGCAAATGTGAAAAACATAAAAAATTTACTTAGTTCCTTTTTCCACTGACCAATTCAATAACCATACCACTTTAAGAGTTCAGTCTGAAATTGTGGCTTTAAAGACCACTATGCGATAGGTGTAGAGTGGCATCTGGTGCATGTCTTATCAAAGTTAAAACTCCTATTTGTAGCATTGCGCTGGTTGCAAACCAGGAGCGAGTCACACAACATATTATATTTACATCTGAGAATGTGAAACTAACCTACATTTACCTGGGATCCGAACATTAAACCTCGTAATCTGAAGTCCCCACAAATATTACGTAAATTTGAAACAGATTTCACACACTTGAGAAACGTGGCTACATCAAGGGCGTTCAAATGACAAATATTTGTTATACATTATAAATAATCTTTGTATATTGGTGATATTAAATCATGTAGTAATCTGATGGAAGAGAAAAATAATAATAAAATGAATTGAACAATTAGGAATGGAAATTACTGGAATTTTTTTTTAAAAACCTTTCATCAACAATTTTGTAAATGTACATAAATAACATATTAAGCTGCACTATAAAAATACGTATTATTAAAATTTCATGCAAATTCATTAAGTGTAGTGCTAAGAGGTCTTTATTTCCATTTTAAGATTTGCTTTATGAATCTGTGTAAAAGTGGTGGAAGTTGAAACTTAACAACAAGTGAACAGATGGTAGAGTTTCAGAGAAATTTATTTTTGGAACTTTTAAGACTTCACGGAATATGTGAGTTGCAACCAAATGTTGTCCCCAGATTATGATTTCATTAAATTTATTTTGTTTAAATATTAAGACGAAACAATCCTACGGTAGTTATTTTGGAAAATTGACTAAATTTATTTTTTATCTTATTTGAAACACGCTTAGCAAGTAAATTTAAGTGTTTCACTATGACTTTTCCATTATGAGTAGCTAATCGTCTTCACATATTCAGTCTTAACAGATCCACACGGTCTTGCATAGTTATATGCTTCAGGAGAGATCATTTTCTGTAGAGCCCAGCATCTGAGGTTAACTGTACAATTACATCATATCAAACAAAGACCATGAAGGCCAAAGTTAATACGCAGTACGTTGAATAATATGCACTGCATTGTTAATAAACCTAACACTGGTCTAATATCAAAAGGCAGAAGTGAGAAATACAGACCGAAGAAAAGAAACACATGATATTTAGTTGCTATTTTAGCAGTGATGTTGCCATCCACCTGCCATGATTTGGAAATATAAAACAAAAATTTTATAATCTTATTGAGGCTATACTTCTTTGTTCATTGTATAAATGAAGTCTTAAAAATTTTCAGGTTGAATATTTGTCAAATAAATACCATAATACGTTTGGGTAAGTTTTATGTGATAAACTATATTACAATAGAATACATGTTAAGTTTTATGAATTTAATACTTTCATAGGGTTGTATAACATATATAATATGTATATTTTGTTTCCTCAATACGGTAAGACTCGTTTATCATAACTTCTTACAAGAGATAAGGTCCATTCGTTTAGACAAAAAGGACGCGGTAGGCTGTGGTCTGAATTAATTTCTGAACTTAGCCTTTGCAAAGCACCCTCTCCCCCCTCCATCCAAAGTAATGCAGGAATGATGCCAAGTTTGAGCATAAAAACTTAGGTCTAGTATACCGAATGACCCTTGACTTAGGGTAATTTGTTCTGCTGGCTGAAGTGGAACGGCCTGATATCGATGAATTAGCGTAGGCCGCAATAAATCGTGACGTTAAGTTTTTGTACCTTACAAAATAGTTCAATGACATGAGAAATAGAGAGAGAGAGAATGAGGGAGACAGATGTGCACTCATTTTACATGCCGATATCGAAAGATATGCTTCCCTACTACAGATGTTTCTCGTTACACTGAAAAACTATTAACACACGCAACAAAATAAACAAATGTCCGTAGCTTCATGCAGTTGAAAGCTATTAACTAAAATCAAATCAGCACTTAAAGATTTTATTACAACATTTTTTTTTGTGATGGTAGCAGAGACACTTTCGTCCTGTTTGCTGAACTTACACAAAATAATTGACGTCAAAGAGAAGACTGGAGTGTAACTGTCTTTCAGACACGGCCTGGGTTTTACGTGGATGCGTCCACGTTTTATGCTCACGTCGCGGCTACTTTCCTACGTTTCGGGAAGGGGCCGCAGGGGTGTAGTTGATAGACTTCTCGTCTCGCACCAAGGCGAATATGGTTTGGATTCCCGGTGGGGTCGCCCCGGGGGTTTCCGCATGCGGGAATCGTGCCGGATAATGCCACCGGTGGGCGGGTTTCCTCGGGGATCTCCTGTCACCTCCGCCGTCAAAACTAACCAAAAAATATTTGATTTATATGGTCCTTTAGTGCTAATATAAAGTAGAATTTTGCATTCCAGCGCTGCTCCATACTCACTTCGCTTCACCCTCATGAACTCTCAAGACCTCGATGATATGAGCCTCGCAAATTCACTCACTCACTCACTCACTCACTCACTCACTCACTCACTCACTCACTCACTCACTCACTCACTCACTCACTCACTCACTCACACGTTTCGGAAGCCGTCTGACTCATTCCGCTACGGACATGGTGGTAATTATCAATGACTCATTAGAAGCCATTTCCGGTTGGCTGCGTTACGTATATATATTCTCCGCGCTTTTCAGCGAGTATGGACAGAATTAAAATATCTTAATTCATTTTATTACATTCATTTGCCTTGCCACCAGCAAATTTATTACGAAGTTCCCATTACATAGCTTAAATTGACCGATATACACTTCATTCATGGTTGCTTTCAACATTTCGAAGTTGTGCTAAAGTTTTACTTCCAGGATATTCCTAAGTCTCATGAAAACAACGCTTAGAAAATTACGCCATAGGAACAACACAGCATTCGTGCGCACTCGATGCAAAATATTTTGAAAAAGAACAATTTCTTACTACCAGCACCCCTTTTTCTTCCCTGTCTTCATTCATATTAATAAAAAATTAAATAATACAATTTATAAATAAAATTCATGTAAAATTTCAATTTAACCAAAAATAAAGTACTTTGATGTTAAAACAACTACAGAAAGCTCTTGATATGTCTTATTTAGAAAACAATCTAAGACGTTATAAATTGGGTATTTTTTTCAAATGTTTAATTCAAAAGGTGTGAAGAAATCGGAAATTTTTCGCACTCCCGAAATTGCAAGCATATGCTGCGGGCCCACACCTAAGCATCAACATGCATGAAGCCATTTCAAAGTCATGCTCACATCGTAGTTTTATACGAGAATGAGACAACGTTTATTTGAATCGTGCAGTTAGTAACGAAGTCATAGTGTCAGAATTGATCAGCCTGCAAACGTTACGTTGCCGTTTGTGTTCAGGTACCCCGAGTGTAAGTTTGTTATTAAAGACACATTCACGTCAAAAAAGATTTTATCTATCTCTTTAACAATAATCTGTGATGAAAGCACAAATACTGCAGATTAAGTTCATGCCAATGTTACATTTTACATTAGGTGAGTAGGAAGGAGAACTAAGCGCATTTAAAGTTGTTCAAAACGCGAAACCAGACTATCCAAGCTTTACCTATCGCCACTCACACCACTTATTACAAGTCCAATGTTTTCAAAATTTTAGCAATAATAGTAATATAAATATATAAATTATATTTATATTATAATAAATATGTAGTCTCTATTATCTGATGAACATTCTATCCACAATGAATGATTTCCTCACAAAATTTAAGAATATATTGGTAACCTAGTAGAAAATGGGGTTTCATCGTCAACTGGCACTGGCTGGGGACGAGGGGACAAGCTGGAGGCCATCTTAGATTTCCCTTTTCCCCACGGATTTTCCCTTTTTACCTCAAAAACTTCCAAAATGTACCCTTATTTCCTTAAAAACCGTCCAAAATTTTTCCAATTTCCCTCTGTACCAAAATTGTTATGAGTCACTCAGTCCAAAAATAGCATGACCCCCCCCCCCCCCAACTGTGGCTACAT
>NQII01003404.1:28097-39901 GCA_002778355.1 Clitarchus hookeri | reverse complement strand
TCTCGGTGTCCCTTGGGCAGCTGCAAAATGCAGCTGTGTCCGCGCCCTGGTGCCTTCCGTTGTCTCCGGATGTCGTCTGCACGTGCAGGAACAGTTGCACGTGCAGAAACCTTTGGTAGCGTGCCTTTGCAGCTGCGAGGTTCCTGGCATCACTCTGCCGGCACGTCCACAAAACCCTTAATCCTTATTGCGGTCGTCCGCCCGCAAGCTTCGCCAGAGCGTGTGTTCTGACGAGTAAAATATAGGGACGCAGAATGCGTCAATTTACATGGCTTACCGTAGTGCTACTTGTCTGCCTAACCTGTTGGTTTTTTTCCAGAGATATGACAAATATTTTAATTAGACATGTGATGACATCTTATAAAATAGCCATCCAACAGCAATATCCATCAATAAATTAAATGTTTATATGACGAAATGCCAAACACAAAAAATTTGTTTTAAATCAGTTGAAGGGTTCCCAAGAGATGACATAGAAAGTAAGCATTCAGCGTTGTAGAAAACTATAAAAGTTAGATGCACTTACTAAATAAAATATGTGTACCGAGTTTGGTGAAATTAGGTTCTCGCGTTCAAAAGTTGAAAAAGGGGAACACACATGCACAGACACACGCTCTCTCTCTCTCTCACTCACACACACACACACACACACACACACACACACACACAGCAAAGCGACCTCTTAAACCTTTCTTTGCTTCGGAAAGTGGGCTTATCACAGTTTTTGGAGTGGTTTAATTCAATGACATACTTTTAAAAGCGTGTAATTTTATAGAATAATTAAAATTTTACTTAACACGTATTTTACTTAATTTACAAACCTCAAACTGCTGTGCTACTGGGCCCAGATATAGTGGTCCCATATACAGAATGTCTCTAAATTAGAACGACACATTTAGGATGCAGGTTAATCACGAAAAAATAAGGCGAAATCATTTAAAACCTACGATTTACAGTCCATTCACGGTCAGTTCCTTCATTTTAGGAACCCCTACTAAAGTTCTACTTNTCATTTAAAACCTACGATTTACAGTCCATTCACGGTCAGTTCCTTCATTTTAGGAACCCCTACTAAAGTTCTACTTCCAAAATATTCCTCCATCTCATGCAAACTAAGTTTAACCAAGTGCATGAAATTACACCAGTAGATATGTAAAGCCGAATCGGGCGCACAGGGATCCGTGATAGGAATCATGATCTGTCTGCCATCTTGGTAAGCGCCGTGGTGCAGCGGTTAGACTACTTGCTCCCCCTATGTAGGTGGGGTCGCTCTTAGATTTTCACATGTGGTAATCGTGCCGGTCTATGCCACTAATCGGCTAGTTTTCTTGGGGATGTCCCGTTTCCACCGCCATTGCATTCCAGCACTGCTCCATACTCACCTCGCTTCACCCTCGTTGGCTCTTAAGACCTCGATGTTAAGAGCCACCCAAATCGCTTCACTCATATTCACTTGACTCACTCAAACATGTTGAGCTCTTTACATGGTTTCGTCGGCTCATAACTTGTGCTGATCTTAGTCACCATTTTTTCAGAAGAAACTGGTTGTGCGAGTACATAGGAAATACTTTTTTCTTTGCTGTATTCCGATTGACTGCAATGAAGTAAATAAACTTTAAGATTAAGATGGCTGAAATTGATTTNGAGAGATTGCTCTCTGACCTTACCTTCGGAGTTATTTCCATTGTGAAAACCAGCAACTACAAAAAATATTATCCAACTTCAAAGTGATTTGTTCTTACTTCGCAAAGTAATTTTCAAGTAATTTTGTTTAGTGTCACGCACCAACCTTCCACCTCACCGCTTTTTTTTTATGCATGCACTTTATAGCTAATAATTTATTTACAGTAGTTGAGTTTGTCAACTTTCGTTTTTTTTTTCTTCATTATTTTTCGTTTATTTCACTTAATCAGTTTTTTCTTAGTTATCTTTTTTTCTGTGAACGTCCTCAATGATACCACTGAAATATAGTTTCAATGTGATATATCTGTGCGAAGAGAAACGTGAGACTATTGACATATCCTCCTTTGCGCGACAAACTATTATTTTTCTGAACTTAATCCTTCTAAGTGCAGAGAAACCTTTGTTTGCTGAGCAATTACATACGATCAATGTTAGATATACCCTCATTGCTAAGTGAAGTTCGCAAAAGCAAAGACGATAGGTAGGCTTTTGGGCGGCATTATTGGAGACGGGACCAGAAACATACGCAGTAGTAGTGAGACAGTTACAAATACACGCACGCCTTACCGGGGATTCGAACCGAGAAAACCTCGTGCCATATCCTAGCGTGCAAACAACTGCATTACGGAGGTAGGATTCGGAATGTCAACTTCGGTTGAAATACCAGAGTTTGCATGGCCTACCCGCTACTTGCACGGAGAATTTTGTGGAAGTAGTTTTATCGGTCTCCGAAGCAGGACATAAAACTTAATTTTCTTACGTGTTGCTGTATTACGAGATTGACTTAAAGAAGGTTCTGTATACGATACTTCCAATAGGCACTGTCAGCATAAAACGTTTGGTGGAATTTTGTTGAATTGTTTAATAGATATTACAAACTTATCAAAATATTAAAATGACCGCCATTTTGAAAATCAATGTCTGACCCTACTTAAATAAAATAAGTTTATATCTTCTGTAGCACAATTTGTGTGCAATATTTGACAAAATTAGTTGAACTATTCCGAAAATACGGCAGAATGTTCAATTTTCTCATGTGTCAATATTTTGCGAAAAGGCCGGTGAAAAAGGATCTCTGTATGCGTAATTGATGCTTCAAAAGAATACAGTTTGTGTACAAAAAATTTTCATCGCGTCATAGATATAACATAATAAATTAATTATTTTTATATAAACCCCATTTTACAAAAGGCCTGCCGCACAAATAACATGCTAGTTTACAAAACACTCCTAGCGTGTAAAATTGGGTGGGAATCTGTCATTGGTTCTCGAGATATGGGATAAGACATCAATTTTTTTTAATGTGACGATCTTCATTAATTGAGGACAAAAAGGTCACACATTAGCACATTATATGATTCTCATAAATATAGTATACAAAATTAATTTAAAAACGGTTACATAGTTTTGTAGATGCAGCACACTAGACTTAAGTGTTATTTTAGCCACCATTCTGAAATGAATTCCTGGCACACTTAAAACATACACATTAATATGGCCTACCACAGTACAAAATCTTCGCCTAATTTGGTTGGCAATTGATTGGTTGTTTCCCGATATTTGACAAAAATACTTAATTTTTCATGTGGTGCTCTTTTACAAAATCGTGGATAAATGAGACTCTGTATATAAAATTCGATTGTAAAAATATGTAATGCCAGCATACAAATTTAATTTTAAATTTGTTTCTAATTTTTGTAGATATAACATACAGAAATACAATTTTTATATAGACACTATTTTGAAAATGTGTCTGACTCACTAAAAATATATTTATTTACATGGCTTACCATAGTGCTACTTGACTACCAAAACTGTTGGTTTTTTGACGTGACAACGTCTTAAATTAGGTTGCGGCTGGGAGTCACTTATGAAAAAGTGTAACGCTCGGTAACGTTACGATGAGTCACCGAACGAGAGAGAGGCCCGCCGAATGCCTTGCGTCTCTCTCCCACTCAACTATGATCGGTCTGCCGCGCGCGCAGCACTACGTTGTCACGTAAAATCTTCGCCCGTAAAACCGACTTTACAGGCAACCATTTTTTTCCAGAGATATTACAAATATTTTAATTAGGCATGTGATGACATCTTATAAAATAGCCATCCAACAGCAATATCCATCAATAAATTCAATGTTTATATGACGAAATGCCAAACACAAAAAATTTGGTTTAAATCGGTTGAAGGGTTCCCGAGAGATGACATAGAAAGTAAGCATTCGGCGTTGTAGAAAACTATAAAAGTTACATGCACTTACTAAATGCAATATGTGTACCGAGTTTGGTGAAATTAGGTTCTCGCGTTCAAAAGTTGAAAAGGGGGAACATACATGCACAGACACACGCTCTCTCTCTCTCTCTCTCTCTCTCTCTCTCTCTCTCCCTCACACACACACACACATATAGCAAAGCGACATCTTAAACCTTTCTTTGCTTCGGAAAGTGGACTTATCACAGTCTTTGGAGTGGTTTAATTCAATGACATACTTTTAAAAGCGTGTAAATTTATCGAATAATTAAAATTTTACTTAACACATATTTTACTTAATTTACGACCCTCAAACTGATGTGCTACTGGGCCCAGATATAGTGGTCCCATATACAGAATGTCTCCAAATTAGAACGACACATTTAGGATGCAGGTTAATCACGAAAAAATAAGGTGAAAACATTTAAAACCTACGATTTACAGTCCATTCACGGTCAGTTCCTTCATTTTAGGAACCCCTACTAAAGTTCTACTTCCAAAATATTCCTCCATCTCATGCAAACTAAGTTTAACCAAGTGCATGAAATTACACCAGTAGATATGTAAAGCCGAATCGGGCGCACAGGGATCCGTGATAGGAATCATGATCTGTCTGCCATCTTGGTAAGCGCCGTGGTGCAGCGGTTAGACTACTTGCTCCCCCTATCTAGGTGGGGTCGCTCTTAGATTTTCACATGTGGTAATCGTGCCGGACTATGCGACTAATCGGCTAGTTTTCTTGGGGATGTCCCGTTTCCACCGCCATTGCATTCCAGCACTGCTCCATACTCACCTCGCTTCACCCTCGTTGGCTCTCAAGACCTCGATGTTAAGAGCCACCCAAATCTCTTCACTCATATTCACTTGACTCACTCAAATATGTTGAGATCTTTACATGGTTTCGTCGGCTCATAACTTGTGCTGATATTAGTCACCATTTTTTCAGAAGAAACTGGTTGTGCGAGTACATAGGAAATACTTTTTTTCTTTGCTGTATTCCGATTGACTGCAATGAAGTAAATAAACTTTAAGATTAAGATGGCTGAAATTGATTTANTTTTTTCTTTGCTGTATTCCGATTGACTGCAATGAAGTAAATAAACTTTAAGATTAAGATGGCTGAAATTGATTTAATGTTCTACGTTCCTTAAAATAAATAAAACGCCATTTCAAATAGCGATATACGTTGTACTATTACAGTTGAAGTAAAGGTATTTGTATTAAAATAAAATACTCGACAGCAGTTTTTTTTGCAAACGATTATATAATACAGGAGCATACTTTAAAGGTTATGATTTACTTTTATTTGTATTCAGTTGCAGATTTGTAATAATGCACACGTCTTCACGTTGGTAATTATTAAATTGAATTTTNTACTTTTATTTGTATTCAGTTGCAGATTTGTAATAATGCACACGTCTTCACGTTGGTAATTATTAAATTGAATTTTATTAAATATGGTTGCGAAAACATGGTACCATTAACAAGTTTAGTTTTTTATTCAAACATGCTTTGAGTTTTTAATTATAATTTGTTACCACATTGTACGTATACGTTTCTTTTGCGTTTTTATTTAACATCAGCATCAACAACAGTAAAGAAAATACTATAGCAAAAATTACTGAACTAACTACATTGTCACTAAAGTATTTTGGCATTGTTATATGTTATTTCTGATCTTTTGAATCTTAGTCGTATTTGGTGAAATGAATGACTAGAAGATATTAGGAATCTTTTTTTATAGTAGTTACTATTCTATTTAATAGTATCATGTTATACATAAAACAATTATAACTNGATATTAGGAATCTTTTTTTATAGTAGTTACTATTCTATTTAATAGTATCATGTTATACATAAAACAATTATAACTAAAATTATTTTCCTTTGTTACTAACGAATTTTAAATCACAGCGCTTTTGTACTCATCGATCTAGGTAACAGACAACTAAATTCAAATGTTACGAGAATGAAAAGTTTCTGTCATAGAAAAGCATTTATCTCGGAGCTTATCTTAGGTCACCGAAAAGTTTAAGTGTTAAGGAATTACAACCAATAATTAAAGAGAATGTGTGTTATACATGCTCACTTAATACAGTTCCTGATATCTTTCTGCACTGATCTTTTTCGTGCATTCTTCATTNAATGTGTGTTATACATGCTCACTTAATACAGTTCCTGATATCTTTCTGCACTGATCTTTTTCGTGCATTCTTCATTCGTTACATAAATTTATATTAATTATCATACAACTTTGGAAAATATAATGCATGGGACAGGTAATACAACAAGAGGCAACTGTTTGTAGCTCTTTAAACGCAGGAGAAACATTGCGAATTCGAGATAAGCTTTGATTTCTAAAAGAAAGCCGGNCACTGTTTGTAGCTCTTTAAACGCAGGAGAAACATTGCGAATTCGAGATAAGCTTTGATTTCTAAAAGAAAGCCGGAGTAAGTCATAAAGTTGTGACGTGAGAATATTTAATTGTGCTCTCACAAACTACTGCACTGTAATTAGTTAAGTGTGTTTTCATTTGGCCGTTCCTCAGTTTAAGCTTAAAAAGTGCCTGGAGTTAAAAAAAATTATGCAAATTTTGAAATCTTACATNATTTGGCCGTTCCTCAGTTTAAGCTTAAAAAGTGCCTGGAGTTAAAAAAAATTATGCAAATTTTGAAATCTTACATTACACCTTGAAAATAACTACATTAACTATCCCATTTTTTTTAAATCATTAAAAATTTCATTTAATTTACTTACTTGTTGGTTTTTTTCAATTTAAGCCTATATTTTGTTTATGTATTCTTAGATTTCCTAGTTNCATTTAATTTACTTACTTGTTGGTTTTTTTCAATTTAAGCCTATATTTTGTTTATGTATTCTTAGATTTCCTAGTTCTTCCTATCTTGGAATATAATAATAAATACAATTTATACAGAAACTTTAAGGCACTGCAAGGACATGTAGCTTATCGTAATCCCTGTTCTTCAATATTTGTTTTCCTACTTAAACGCCCTTTTCGCGAGCTGCAATTTGGCAAGACTGCGTGCCAGTTAACATTGTAATGGAAGGAATTTCACCCTTNTTGGCGGGCCACGCGGCTCCTCTCACTTTGCCATTTACTGCGGTACGCCCGAGTGGAATTGGCTGGAGCAGCGCTGGTAGACAAAGGAAGTGGTCGAGGTAGGAAAAAGGAACACGCCCACGATCCTGCCAAACTACACGGCTCAAATTTTCCACGCATCTGTCAAAGGTTCCAGGACGCTTGTTTAAGGACATTAATGATTCTAAAATACTTTCTACACTTTTAGAATAATATTGTCGTTGTAATGTGAAATAGTGCATGAAAAATGTATGGCTATGAAGGAAAAAACCTTCACGGATAAATGAACGAGCTACAGGAATCTTAGACTTCTGTATTTTTTACAAATANGGCTATGAAGGAAAAAACCTTCACGGATAAATGAACGAGCTACAGGAATCTTAGACTTCTGTATTTTTTACAAATATCGAAATTGAAAAAAAAAACTGATACGTTGTGATACAGTTTAAAATCATTGTTCTTGTTATTAAAATGTAATGAATTATATAAATNACCGAAATTGAAAAAAAAAAAACTGATACGTTGTGATACAGTTTAAAATCATTGTTCTTGTTATTAAAATGTAATGAATTATATAAATTTCTTGAAATTTTGATATGCTGTTTGCCCATGTTTCAATTTTTGCTTTTGAGACAAATTAAATTAAAAATATATAGAAGTTAAAGTTTCCCACAGGTGAGCCATGTGTCAGATTTCAAAGAAGTTACAACTTTCTAGCCATGTGGCTTCAGTAAACACTTGGTATAAAATAAAACTTTGAATTTAATTAATTTTTTAATTTATTTGAATTGTGTTTTTAAATTAAATATGTTACATTTATGCTATAAAAAAACATAATTTTGGTTATTTTTCAGATCATAATGTATGTACGTTAATAGAGTTATTACCGATATCATGTCATGAAACTACAACATACCCTCAAAATCTAAATAAATAAAACATGGCATCTAGAACAGCATTCATATACATTGTTAAATATCATCAACGTTACGAAACGAGTGTCACGTATTTTACGAAACTAGTTAACACAAAGTTTGTATTAAGTGTATTTCAACATTTATCAGATTTTCCATTCTGGTATCTTCACTATAACGACTTATATATCTATTCAAGTTTTATTGTCGCTGTAGGCCTGCACGTTTTGCAATCCACAAACCGAATACTACTTAAACCACTATTACTGAAAGTGGACAAATCTATCTAAAAATGACATTTAGAGACGTTTAAAATTGACTCATATTAAACAGCTCGTGCAATATAGTGCGTGATAGCGTGACGTTTCTTCGTGACTTTATATAATACTTGCTTCAACTGATGGGTAGTGTGAGGAATTGTGTTTGATGGGCATATTGAAAGACGAATTTTATTTCCTGCCAAAGATTCGTTTATTGTTTGTGGCTTGGCTGTTTCATTTTGTTCACTTTTGTCTACGTAGAAATAAAATTTCTGTTCTAAGGTCATTTGGTGGACATTTGGCTCTTATAAAATTTCCGTACAAAAATCCTTGAATTTTGGTATTTATAGATCTTAATATGCCAGTAATCCTCTAACGTAGGAGATACCAAATGGAGGACACATGTTTTAACTATTCTTCAATGTATTCGTGTAGATTATTTTCACTCCACCTCTAACAACATTGGCTTCGTCCGCATGTAACACATAAAATACATCAAAGAACCTCTTTCCACACCATATCAGTAGTTGCTCCATGAAGTGTTCAGCTTACCATTTTGGTAAGATACTGAAAATATTTTTTACACATTTATAAGGTAAGGTAACTTCTGAAGCAAAAACACTGCGATATTTCATCTGGCTTAGGATACGTTAAGAACTCAGTGATGGCATATTTTACCACTTTTAACTCCTCAAAAGTCTAATTGCAAAAATCTTTGAATTACTTTTATTTACATCTGTAGGGTGTCTTCTGTAGGGAAAACACAGCGATAACACTTCAGTAATAAAATATCTAGATTATTAATAATTTTTATCCTGCTAAGGCTATAATTTGTGAATATGTGTTCTAAGTGGATATCTGCACCATTAAAAAATGAAAAACCCTAAATTTAAATTTTTTTTAAATACAGAGGTTTGTGTTGCGCTTTGACGAGTCACTTAGTCTTGTAGTAAAATAATTTGTATATTTTCTTTTATCTATATTTATAATTCTCCTTGGAAATAATGGAGTCAACAAAAACGTGTATCTTCGTGTTTCCCAGTCAAAACACTAAATGCTCATGGATAGGAAAACTTAAGTCGGTGGTCCAACCCCTAAATTAAAAATAACAATTTTCTGTATTTCAAAGGCTTTGNTTAAAAATAACAATTTTCTGTATTTCAAAGGCTTTGCTTATTTTTCACTGCCTGCTACTCCATGAGCAGCAAAATAAGTAAGCGCTAGATTTGGTTGTGTTATTCATGCATGTTTGAAAAAAGTCCAAGAGGCCTCTTAAATTATAGCTTGTCCTCAAAATTATTCGAAAAAATGTGCAGTCTCACTGGTTTACTTTTCATATGCTCTCTTAAGTTTCGTAGGGTGGATTCGAAGGGATAGTAATGGGTATGGCGTGTATGCTAGCCGCGCAGTTACCAGTTTCTTGATCTCAAGCTAGAAAGCCTTCTTTGCCAGTAAAACTGATTTACTAAGTGTTTGCACTCTAATTTAATAAATATGTGTTTTGTAAATTTTGTGCATTTCCTGTGCCCGAGTATTAACTCAGAAACTGTAAGAAAAATAAAAGATGCATGGAAATCTGAAAAGAAATCTAAATCGCTTATTGAAGTGGTTTTGACATATCTGCTGCTAACTCAGGATTTTTTCTTATTCCACCGAGTTTTAAAACAGCAGTAAACAATTAGGAGCAATAAAGGAGTTTATAGCTAATTAATATGTATACTTAGGGCAGTGATATTTCGCGTAAATATTTCGAGACAAAATACATTTTCAAACACATGCGATATTATTTTATAAAATTGGTTGCAAGGAAAAATTTGATAGCCGTATTTTGTCTTCAAATTTTATTGTCACATAAAGCTGAAGGCGAAAATTTGACAATGTGACAGGTGCTTATAACAGTGTTGGACATGCGCGGAAGTAGGTAATTAGTCATTCTAAACTTTAGTCTGCGTGCGAATCACCGTTGATTTCTGCCTTCTGCGCTTGAACAAGGCAGGCAGTAGCACCCCATATACGAGGCGCAGTTGTGCAAGGCGAGAGTCAATCAATCACACGCAGTTGTGTCGCAGGGGACTGGCTGTGTTCACTGCGCCAACAAGTAAACTCCGGGGCGACGTGTGTTGAGTGATCAGGTAGTCTTCCGGGGAGGAGCAGAATCGTGTTGACGCGTATTCTAAACTTAGCGTTTAGGTAAGTGTTACACTCATTTACGTACTAAGACCCTCGTTAAATACGAGTACATGATTCTGAAGAAATACATAGAACTTATATCGTAAATACCTTTCCTTTATAGACACAAACTATTACCTCCATTTTGCAGAAAACACTATTTATCGAGTCGAGTTGAGAGATTCGGGCAGCTGTTTACAACGAGGTCTTGAGAGAGCCGATGAGGATGAAATGAGGCGAGAATGGAGCAACGCTGAAATGCAAGGACGGGGAAAACGGGAGATACCTGAGAAAACCTACCGACCAGCTTCATCGTCCGGCACGATTCCTCTTTTGCGAACATCCAGGAGTGGCCCGGCTGGGGATCGAACCCGGTTCGCCTTGGTGGGACGCGAGCAGTCTAACTACTCAGGCACCGTGGCTCCTACTTTTTATCGACACACACACACACACGCTGAACTGTGCATCTTTATACTAATTTAAATTCTGTAAGCAGCACAATCTGGTGACTTCAGGCACGATGGAATGAATGAGGCACTTATGGTTTTAATTTTCTTATTGACTGGGCTGCACTCGTGTATACCGACAGTGGGCCAACAGTTGCCGCAGAGAATTGTACTAGGATACATGGGTGTTACTGTAAGTGAGCTATATTTTTTGTTCAGGACACGGCAGCAGGGTGCGACTTAGGAGTACTAAGTGAAATGTGGTTTGATGCCCACTTTATTCAGACGTTCCCGTAGTATTAAGCCTGTTCATACAAAAACTTTAACACTGCAACACAGCACAGATTAAAAAGGCATAAAACCCACTCTGGCAACATTAAAGTTTGGATGAGCAAACGGCTGCCCCTTACAAGATATTTGCATGTCCACAAAAGCTGTCACTGAAGAGCACATAGAAGAGTTTTTCTTTGAGTCCCTGTCAATCATAGAAATCCCGAATATCCTGAAATACTTTTAATCTGTTCAGTGATCCTCATGTCTCGTATCATAATACATGCATCAGTATTCTTGCGTCTTCATGGATTTCCATTTATTCTTGTCAGTGGGTCAAAAATGTTCTGATAGGCATAGAGAGCTACATTTTCGAGTGACATTGAACTGACGTTCTGTGCTTCTTTCTCGTGTATGTTTTCATATCAGGTGGGAAATTAAATTTAGTTTTTTTTATAGCAGAACCTACTCTTAGTAAGCAAATTCTACTCTCTCTCTCTCTCTCTTTATTCTCTCTCTATCTCTCTCTCTTTATTCTCTCTCTATCTCTCTCTCTCTCTCTCTCTCTGTTATTGAAAACAAAGTTTTGTTAAAAACCGTCAATGAATGTTCCTCCTTCAAAAATGTCCTCAACGAGCTAAAACAAATTCACCACGTCTGAATAATAAAACCTTTGAATTTCGGATAAACGTGAAGTGAATGCACGATGCCGTCT
>NQII01003404.1:0-27389 GCA_002778355.1 Clitarchus hookeri | reverse complement strand
ATATTGACAGGTTTTTTCAAAGGTCATATACTGTTTTATTTTCTGGGAACCAGCTTCATATACGTATCTTGAAATCTTGGCACGAAAGTAAATGTTAATGTGTCGCTGCTAGACGGATATAGTGGAGGTAGTAAAACTATGCTAATACATAACCGTGCGCCATTCAATACTTTTAATACATATGTAGCTATGTGAAAATATGAAACGTTAATGTATGCTTGTAAAGTCTGTTTTCTGAAGTGAACTAACCATTTATCTGCCGTATTTACAATAAAAGTAATTAGAATGATGCGACAATTTTCCACTGACAGTAGAGGTAGCAAGACCATTTTGAGCATGCTAGGGAGTCATTATTGGCCTAAGTGCCATTTGAATAACCTGTAAACGGGGTGTCGGGGAGAGGCACACTAATTGCCGGAACCCTTTAACCTGGGCAACCCGTCAGCCAACCACAGCACCCCTCCCGGGTTCTCTAACCCCTTCTGAGGTGTGCAGTAATGTGCCGTTGCTTGTATGGGTAATATTTCGGTGGACAAAGCGCCCAACAGACATTTGAGGCACTTCGAAATTTTTCGAGGAAGTCTGGAGGGCGAGAGACTAGAGGCTAGATAAGGGGGTGTAGGGTTGGACCTGGAGGGTTGAACAGTCGGTCAGTCCTTGGTTCAAGATCCGTAGAGAGTAATTAATGTGTGATTTTATAATGAGTAATTGCATGACGACTGACTACATAACAAGTAATTGTGTAATAACCAATTGCTATTACCTAGAGTAAGTACATGTACCGAGAATGAATACATGTACCAAGAGAGTAATAACACACTGCGTACACATGTTCACCCATCGGCTGCCGAAACACAGCTGACGAGGTCGGTGAGGCGCTCCTTGGTTCGAGACCCATAGAGGGCGATTTAAGCATAAATACATTTATGCTCTCATAATCCTTGGTCCAAATCCTGATGAGGTTAAATACACATGTGTAATTACTATCTCGGTACATGTATTTAATCTTGGTACATGTATTTAGTCTCGTTACATGTACTTACTCTCGGTAAATATACTTACTCTCGGTACTCGTCATTAGTGACCCACTACATGTCTCCAACCAAGAACTGACCAAATTCTTAACCTTCCTGATGAAACTCTACACCCCCCTTATCAAGCCCCTAGCCTCACGCCCTCCAGCCTTCCTCGAATAATTCAAAGTCCCTCAAATGTCGCTTGGGCGTTTTGTTCACCGAAAAGATACCACCAAACAATGGCCAATCACAGCACACCTCAGAAGGTGTGGGAGAACTCGCCAGCCAACCACAACACACCTCCCAGGGAGCCGAGCGGGGATGATCTGTTTCCCAAATTTAATGGTGCTAGCAATTAGTGTGCCTCTCTCCGAAACCCGTTTACAGGTTATTCAAATTGCACTTAGGCCACTAATGACTCCGTAGCATGCTCAAACAGCCTCGATACATCTACTACTGTTAGGTAAAAGCTATTATCTTCCTTCCTACAAAAAAATTTTAATTGTGTCTGTTGCTATTGTCTAGCAATCAGAGTGCGATTTCAAAATCGACAGAGTGAGTTTTTGCAAGCTATATGCATTCGAAGGGAGGTTTGATTCGAGGCAGGAAGAGTGTTTGGTGTGGACGATAGAACCAGTGAATACTGTAATTGCGAGCTCAAAGTTTCCTTCCCACACATGATGCCAATTTACTGATATGGCGCACAGAAAATGTAATGCAACAGAAACTCCAGTGACTTCTTTCCTTGATGTCAACTCTGATATCTGGGTACAAACTGATTCCGATCATGGAGAACTTTCTCTGACTTCTGTATTGTCATCCCATGCAAGAGGGGAAAGTCCCATTTTGTGGTCGCCGTATGTGAGTTGCGAACAGGGGAAGAAAGGATAGNGTCATCCCATGCAAGAGGGGAAAGTCCCATTTTGTGGTCGCCGTATGTGAGTTGCGAACAGGGGAAGAAAGGATAGTGGTGAAAAATAAACGTGGAGAACGGGATGAGATTTATTTTGACGGCACCAAGAAGGTATTATAATTTCACCAACAGGGTAATGATGAATGATCTTTTAATGTTATGAACGATTTTTTTAACTGCCGCTCAACCGGTGCTGAATATAACCAAGGGATTTTTTAAAACACATGCTGCTGTCGAGGCACATAATGGTACATTTCCATTATTTAATTCAACAGGCTCTCCTAACCCTGCATGATGTATATGACGTCTAGCATCTTATTCTGGCCGTAAGGAAACTGGAAAGTTTCCTTGCCTTCGCTTCAGTGGTAATGTTGTGTGTATATACACACACACACATATATATAGTTTAAAGAAGCTATCTGCTAAGAGTGGGAGCCATAAAAATTCCCATAATAAGTCAAATTGTACCAGCTATGNTATATATATATATACGGATATTTTGACCTACAAGTTCAAACTTCGTGCGATGATTTCTTATGGAAAATGGGGTAGAAAATATAAAAAACACTTAGTGTAAAAAACCGAACAAGTAATATACTTGTAACGGAAAATTGACACCACAGAAGAAAACGAAGATCACTGTCCAGCTTAAAGTGCATCGGAAGACAGATTTACTAAAAGGAAAAAGAGAACAACCCTGCTGTTATGCTTGAGGGCTAAGCTGTGGTCGGCTTAGAAACTCAATTTAATCAGAAAATAAAATGATGTGATACACAATTTTGACATTAAAGATTAATTATCTTCGTTCTCATCTAGGACTGATATATAGCTGCGGGTGCTAAATTTTCACCATCCCATATAGGAAATTCTGGAACGTAAGCAACATGCTTCACCCATACACATCGGGCACCTGTGTTCTGGATTGATTTCCATGCTGGGTATTGCTTGCCAGTACATTTATTGAAGAGGAGCATCTTCTATTGGCACAGCTTGCAAGTAGTTAGCTTGCACGGGGACGTCATCTTCTAAAGGGAGGGCAACTTATACGGGCAGGGCGACTTCAATGGGGAGGGCGTCTTCAATAGGGAGGGCGTCTTCATTAGGGAGGGAGTCTTCAATAGGGAGGGCGTCTTCAATAGGGAGGGCATCTTCAATGGGGGAGGGCGTCTTCAATGGGGGAGGGCGTCTTCAATGGGGACATGGTCTTCAACGGGGACATGGTCTTCAACGGGGACATCATCTTCCATGGGTGCAGGCATCGCGAGGGCTGCTTGGCGGGCCTTGCACCAACCCCTGCGATGCGGCATGTAGGAACCAAGGTGGTGCAGCCCTCGAATCAGTCCTTGCATGCGAGGCTGTCCTGTATGACTTCGTCCAGCTGCAGGTAGGCCGGTAAATACTTGAATATTGTCGAAATTTCGTAAGGTGCGTAGACCAGGAGAAATTCTTTCAGCAGATATGGTAAATCATGATATTTGTCTATGACACTAAGTGAGTGCACCTTTCCAAATGCCAAAATGGCAGAATGGATTTTATTGTCTCTGGGACAACACGCTTACAATTCTTAGAGCGAGAAAAGTAAGGAATTGGCAAGGGGGTTCAGGGTGCTTCTTATAACGAGTTTTTAAGGGAAAAAATAGTCCGCTCTTGCGATTTAAGTAGGCCGCCGATTGGTCGGAACGAAGGTTTCCGAAAACCCCCGAGTAATTAGCCGATGTGAAACTTTGGCTCAGCTATTCAATATACTGGAAGGGGGAAGCGGAGTGATTCAGTCCTCTGCAGGGTGTGGTGCTGGGGACATAACCAGCAATTTAAAACAAATTAAAACGAAAAAACTAAGATGGGGGTCGAACGAAGTTGAGGGACAAACTCCAGTGTTGTATAAACAAATGACAAACGAAAAAAACAAGATAGTGGACTGTGGCTGTGACGCCTACCAATATGGTGGACTGCACCGACCAATAGAGAGGATGGCTGCACTTAGCCAACATGGCGGACTGCACCGATTAAAATGGCGGACGGTGGCTGTGATGCCTACCAAGATAGTGGACTGCACCTACCAAGATGGTGGAATGAATATGGGTGGATGGGAGTGTGGAAAATCTCAGGAAATGTAAGGTTTTTGAAATAATTTTTTAAATATATTCTTTAATAATTTTAAAATAATTTTTTAATACCATTTTTTATTTTTATTATTTTAATTTTTGGATTTTGAGGTTAAAGGTCAAGGTCAGGTGGATCCAATGTGGCCGCTTGGGGATCGGAATTACGGAGCACGAACAGCTCTGACGCTGCTAGCCCCCAGCCCCTTGCGCTTAAGTCCCCTTAATCATTCTACTTCTACATACTGATAGGTACAACATTGTTAGCGCTACAGCGTGTTGATTTTAAATTATCTTCACTACTACTTACGATATTTTGGGCAAATATTAGGGAAAGGTAACTGGTTAATTCGTTAACCAAAATAAGGCGGCACCGTCATTAAATTACATCCCTGAATGTGGATTTTTTCCACTTGTCGATATAACAAGTAGGTTTATTAGTGATCTAAATTTCACTACAACGTTCAAAACTCTCAACATAATTATAAAAGTATTGGGGTTGGAAACGTTTTTGTAAATTGCTGCCGTCTTACTCGTCTTCTTATAAACATTTTAAGAGGAAGGTTTAACAAAATAAACCAGTATCAGCCACCTGAGTTGTGAACTAATTCGTATTTCCCAAGATATTCTGAAGTGTGTGGTAATTTGCCACGTCTTATATCAGTGAAACATTATTATTTATGTTGTATAAATGCACACCTACAAACGCCATATTAAAATATTTACTTATTCAGCAAAGCTTTAGTTTTACTGTATATTTTGAACACATCTATGGATTTCTAATAAAACCATTTATTTTATTAATATTGTGCAAATATCCAGTTAAGGTACCTAGCCACATTCCACCTGTAAAGAATTGAAAGCTGCCAAGTAAGATAAGAAAAGCAGCAAAAAGTATTTGTACACTTTGGTCCGAAATACCTGTTATTAAACTTGTATACTTTATTATATCAATAAGTTTATTTTACGCGCATGGAATAATAAGCTTTATAAATATAGTTCTCTCATTGATATAGATTCCTTTGAATAGTTATGTATTCCTAAACATCATATGTAATCACGTCACATGTAAAACTTAATATTACTAAGGGTCTCTCGACTACAATATTAAACATCAGTAACATAACACTGTAAAATTGAAAGGAACATAAATTTCTTACTAATGCGACAGTAAATGTTAAAAAATAAAAAAAATTTCTTACATATTAACCATTTTACAGGTATCAGAAATTTAAAACGCATGAGTGACGAGTGTTTATCTGAAGTATTATGAAAATAACCACTCCTATGGTTTCCTTGATGTGGTCAGACCAAATAAGCGATGGAAAAGCCAGCAATAATCCAACACGGAAATGCGCAACAAGCCGTCGAGCGTATTGCATGAAGAATTAGGTAAACATTATGACTTAGAACCTATTTCATATTCTCCTGGTATCGCAAGTGTTTACTACTAGAGCAGTTATTCACATGTGTATATATATATATATATATTATATATATGCATTTAAGGGAAACGATTTATAAAATATTTTATTTACGTTTAGGTTATCGGAATACAGCTGCGGTAAGGTATACTTGGAAATGTTTCGCTTCAAAGGCACGTAAATTTTCCGGAAGATTAAACACTCCTCGGCCATCATTTCAGAGTCGCACTTGCAGATGCACTACCGTTACTGGAAGCTAGAGGAAAAAGCATCAATTTCTCCAACAAAAATATAAAAAAAAATCCCCTGGTGGCAACACCCGTCGCTTGGCTGGAGGGTAGCCAGCCAATGCCATATCTCTCATCGCCCTTTCCTTTTGTTCGGGTCCCGCGCGCGAGGATATTTCAAGAAGGGAAAGGGAAGCCCGAAATGCGTGGGTGGACCCTCTAGTACCACTGGGACGTAGGACGTCTCTAGACGAGGCGACACCTCGCGTATTTCATTTTATCTCCCGCCACCGTCCCATCACGAGCCACATCTTTCTTTTCTTTCTCTTTTATGATTTCTTCTCGCGAGGTACGTGACGCCCACGGACTCTCCACCTACGGTGTTCGTCTCCCCGCCTGCTCAGATCTATAAAGAAACGTCTCTATAGGGTTCGGCAGACGTCTGGGCAAATGTCAGAGTGGTGTAGCAGGGTGAATGTAGCTAGGGGGGGAAGACATGCGCCCGAAGCGCTGGTAATGCTATCAGCTGCCTCACAAACATCAGGTGGTGCGTCCTTACTGCTGCTGCCGAAGACTGACGACCGGATGTTTGTGGAACTGCGCGAATTTTACCGGGCCGTTCTGTTGTCTCTCGACACGGGACCGGTCCGTGACGGGCTAAACACTAGCGAGCAATGAGGAAGTCGTGCCTCCAGAAGTCTGACGGGCACTGTAAAGAGTGTATGTCAATTAGACCGTCAACTGCGGCTGCAGGTTAATCACGAAGAAAGAAGTTGAATGCGCATTTACGACTTGTGGTCTAAAGTGAATTCTAAGGGCAATACATACATTTGAAGTTGGAAGTGAAGCACTAGTTTATAACAACTACTGGAAGTGGAACACTGAGTGCCTGGGTAATCTATAAATATTTATTGTGGAATACAAGTTAATAACACTTTTTTAAACGCCAAGAATGCTACAGCTTCATCGAGGTTCAGTCAAAATAAGGGTAGTAGCCAAGATTATTTCCATGAAATTATTTGATGATATCGACTAAACAGTGCAGTGGTGTATACAGATATTTGTTGAATTACACATTATCTAGACACTCAATGTTCCACCTTAAAATGCTTCCCCATATATTTGTAATAAACTGGTGTTTCAGCTCCAAAATTAAGAGATGCGTAAGTAATATGATTATCTGAATCCGGTTGCAAAGGGCAGGGGGTCCGTAGCCGGAGCCAACACCATGCTCTCTCATTCCGGTCACCCAACCGCCATATTGGATCTGGGTGACCCATGACCCTGACCCTGTGTCCGTAACCTTGAATAACCTTGAAACAAAAAAAAAATGCAGAAAAATTGGGAAATCATAAATGTTACGTTTTTCTAATAGCTGTGTCAAAACATTACAAATATAAAATTTCATTTGTCTACTGTATATGAAACACAATTCGTCGTTGTTCCTAAGCATTATATACATTTTTTTTTTTTCATGTTTAGGACACCAAACAACTAACCATAGTCCATTCACAGTTACTTAAAAGTTTTCTGAAGCCCTGCTAAAGTTCTATTTCCGTGACATTCCTACGCATCATGCAAACAAAGCTATATCTAGTCTAGAAAATTGCACCACAGGGGACTACGCACCGCATTCGTACGCACTCAGCCTAATAATATTTTACTTAAGAACTATTTCTTACTAGGCATCACCAACACGCCTATTTCCTTGATGTTTTTTTCGAATTAATAACAAATGAAACATTATAATTTACAGATAAAAATATATTAGTAAAAGATTATTTTATTTAAAAATAAGGTAATTTTTATGTTAAAAGAAGTATAAACAACTTGTTATACATGGCATATTTAGGAAACAACCAAATACATGGGGTGATTTTCCAAAGGTTTATTTAGAAAAGTGCGAAGAAATCGTGAATAGACTGCACAGAAGCATTACAATGATTTTCAGGTTAACACTAGCTAGTATGCCTTTAGCAGGTCTTTTAATGGTTGGAATTCTCAGGAATAGCGAATGACACAATATTGCCAGCTATATTTCTTAAAAATAGGACTTAACTTATTTTCGACAACGGAGTTGTGGGGCGGGAGATATTGGCTTGGACAATCGAACACGTAACCATTGGAGTCATTTTCACATGTTATTCGCGCCTACTTGGTTCCATATTTCACCATTTCTGGTTTTAAGCGTAAAAGGGGAGAATGTGGTATAGCGAGCACGCGAGTTGCACAGTATCCGCTCTCCATGTCACTTTCAGAAGTACTGTCAGAGAAACGTGACGCAAGAACGCTGCTTATGCAAGCGACTGCTTTAACAAGTCTGCAAATTTAGTCTTAATGCAAATGTTGTGAGAAGTAATTTATTCCTGTGAAAGGATATGTTGAATATTAATATGTAGCCAACCACGTTCTTCGCCGTTGACCACGTTACTGTTACAGCTGTATTGGCCATGCACAGAAGACGAAAATCAGTGTACATAATCCTTAATTAATTTATGCTGTAAGCCTGTATGCAATGATTGAAATGTTCCGTACAAGCTCGGGCGGAAGCGTCCGCGTGACCTTCTACCCGATCCTGCTTGCAGCAATGGAGGGTTCTTTGGAATAACCTTAAGTTGTTGCCACACGAGTAAAGACGAGTGCATTTTTTGTGATTTTACTTTTGCAACTCTGGTTCATGGAAAAATCTTCACTCACGTCTTCAGCATTGTGCATTCATACACAGAGCCCAATTTTTCTGTTGTTATATCTGGAACTTTGGTGTTAAATAAACGTAAATGTTTACCATAATTTTCACACGCTGTTTTGAAATCAGTAACATTTTCTTGTATTTTTAATAACTAGTCATTCTTGTTTAATAGTCTTACGCTCTTTCTCAAAACAAAATAAACAAAATTACTCTACCACCCTCTCTCTGATAAGCTAAAATTTCAACCTTGTAGGAAACGTGCCATTGAAAATTGCACACTACTTATTACGAAGACATCCATGAAAACGGTCGTGCAGGCTAGCATGGGATCGCACAAGGAATATTACATCGTCGAATACAGGTTTTAGTTTGTACAGGCCTATAGGTTCGCGGAAAACTGACCACTTTTGAAAGCCTTTCTTAATATCTACTTGTATTCACACCGTGTATTCTTCCACCATATTTAAAATTAACACTGCTACACTGTAAAACGGTTTAGTGGTTACGAACAAAATTTTATTAGTGGCCACGAAATTCTTTTCTTAATGTAGATATCGCAAGATATTTTGCAGCACCAACAAAAGTTTTTCGTCATTCTAGTATTTAGTGGCAACTACAAAATGATCTTTGTGGTCACCAAAAATAAAAAACTACAATAAACATCTTCAGGAGCGGGACTCGAACCCTGTACCTTTCAAATGCGAACTCAGTGTGTTACCGTTACGCCATCTTCCTCAACGTTGAAACGTTGTCTGGAGAATGTAGATAACAGTGTCTAATATCAGCACACACGACAAGGCCTGCACACTTCACCTTATGGAAAGATNAGAATGTAGATAACAGTGTCTAATATCAGCACACACGACAAGGCCTGCACCCTTCACCTTATGGAAAGATAGGGGCAGCGGTGGCGTAGTGGCCAGGGCGCTCGCCTCCCACCACGGCGATCTGGGTTCGATCCCCGGCGGGTTCACTCCCGGATCCTTGCATGTGGGAATCGTGCTGGACGATGCCACCTGCCGGAGGATTTTCTCGGAGTACTCCCGCTTCCCCGCCCTTGCATTCCAGCGCCGCTCCATTCTAGGGTTTCATTTCTGTCATGCCCGGGGATGACGGTCACCTACGGGTCCCAGCTGGAACGACCGTCACTTGGAGGGTGTCGCCTTGCCCTGTGTGCACTCCCCACACGCCATTATTATTATGAAAAGTTAATTTTCTGGAATAATTTCCGTGTAGCATTTACGTTTTTAGAAGAAAGGAATGATGTTAACGATGTTCTTAAGAATATCCCCCATGTATAAGTTCATAGCTTGATGCAAATAAACGAACACGGACAAACATGGCGGTGGGAAATGGGAGATCACCGAGAAAATCCACCGAGCAGCGGCATCGTCCGACACGATTTTCACTTGCGAAAATCCGGGGATGATCCGGCCTTGGATTGAACCCGGTGGGAGGCGAGCAGTCTAACCACTCGGCCACCGTGGTCCCGAAAAAAAAAATATTCCAGTGTTTATAAACGTTTACCAAACACTTATAATTCAACGTAAAGGCACGGAACTATTTTCCCTACGCCGTTGGCATTAAGTATGCCCATTAAAACATATGCAGGTAAGGAAGAGTGATATTTTTCAAATGTTGATCTCCGATGTGCTCAGTTAATCGTGAGCAGCGTTTGCCGTCCATTCGCGGGTACTTCCAACTTTTCTGAAACACTGCTAAATATTCTACTTCCATATTATTCCTCCGCCTCATGCGAACCAAGCTTAACCAAGTCTAGAAAATTACACTAGAGGGACCTCACGCCGCATGCGTTAGCGCTCGCTTTATTATTATTTTTAATGAGAACTCTTTGTTACTAGGCCTTAACAACGCATACATTTACTCCCTGTTTTTATTCATATTGATTACAAATGAAATATTGTATAAATGCTGTGTCCGTTTGTTCGGACGCGTATAACTCCCGAAAAAATTAACCGGTTTTCGTTCTGTTTTTTTATNTATAAATGCTGTGTCCGTTTGTTCGGACGCGTATAACTCCCGAAAAAATTAACCGGTTTTCGTTCTGTTTTTTTATAAAGCTTCCTTTCGTTCCCATGAGTGTTTGTACACCTTTATTTATTATCTGTATTACCTGAAAAGGTACTAAAATCTGCAAATAAAAAAGCTCATTTTCACCATGCTTTCGCGTCAGGACATTTGTTGGTTGACAGCTGTCTGTTTGAACATTTCATTTTGTTGTTCTCAATGTTTTTTTCTAGATTGTTTAAAGATTTTGAAAATACATATACTTCTTTCAATTAATTTCACAGAAATGAATACATACAACCAAAGTGTTTTATGCCACAGCAACGCCTGGCCAGGTAAGCTGGTAGATTGTACGTATATTGTGTGCCAGGTAAAACGGGCTAAGCTTGGAGACGTGCGAGCTACAGGCCGAGGGCGGGAAAGCCACCTTGCTTCGGCGTTCAGTCGGCGAGACGCAGGCCACCCCGCAACGCACGCGTTGCCAAGGGCGACGGAGTTAAACAACGGTGACGTCATCGACCCCCGCAGGGGACCCGCAAGGCCACTGATCTCATCCGATCCGCGGCGGTGACGGGACGGCAGAGCCTGCGTTATCTTTTCCATTTGCCGAGCGAAGCGGCGGATGGAGGATTTCGCGCGCGCGTTGTACAGAATCCGTTGCGGGATATACAAGGGGAGTTTTTCCCCTCCCAAGTGTTTACCTTACAAAGTGCCTTGTATTTTAATTCTTCTGATTCAGAAAAAAAATTTACGAAAATTTGTATCATTGCTTACACACTTATATAGTCTGTTCACGATAAACTGGGCACTTTTGAAAGCCCTTCTTAACATCTACATGTATAAATAAAGTGTATTATTCCACATTACGTTGATTTAACATTGCTAAGGACTCAATCACATTTTTAATGCGTCAGTGAAGTGAAATTTTGAAATTATTAAAAATTTAATCATTATTTGAAATTGGTTAATTTATAAGCTTAAATGCACTGAAAAACACGAAACAAAAGAAGTAATTTTAGTATTTAAAAATGCTGACATAACTCTTTTAACTTATGGTTTAGATATGGAACTACTTCCCTTCGGTCGTTACCAACACTTTACTGGGCGCAGGCTGGTCTGTGTATCCGGTAATTTATATGTAGGGAAGGGCAGTGGCATTTTTCAAAGGTCGGTTTCAGAAGTGCTCTCGCTTTACCATGAACAGCCTTTACTTACAAATATACTCTTTTTTCAACGTGGTTCTGTTTTATTGCATTTACATAGATAGTTACTGCTTTATGTCGAATTTAAAGGAACTAAGATGCAAGTAAACAAACTGTTAATTTACAAAACAAATGATTAAAATGAAAAACACAGCTCTACATACATAACCCTTCTCTGAATCCAACCCTGGATAGTATGGGGTGATTTTTTTTATCGGTTATTATCTTGTTTTGTATTCATTGCTTGTGTTTTACACGTGATTAAAATATGCACTTACATTAACTAAAAGTTCGATTACTCTTGCCAACATGAGACAAGTTTTATCAGATAAATACAAGAATAACTGTATCGGTGCCAACCAGGCCCCCACAAACTCGATTAGAGAAAACAAAATCCATACCAAAGAAACACGAAAACCAGATTCTATAGTCTTACAACCTTCTCACATAAAAATATGCATATTTAAACAAAATACGTACTACCTTCAAATTGTGCAAGTGAATCGTCACGTAGTTTTTCTCTTGAGATATTGCAGAAACACGTGCTTGATATACAATTATTAATTTTGATGGTGGTAGCAAAGCCATCCTTTCGTATGTGGCTTTCAATTTTGATAGTTCGTAAATGAGTATTGTAATTAATATTAGCATTAAACACTTTATAATATGGTATTAAATATCAGTTATTTTAATTTATATTCTTCCAGGCGCATTTGTGGTATGAATTTGCTGCGCATAAATAACGCAATCAATAATTTTTGTCCAGAAAACGTATGCCAGTTTTAAAATTAAAATAAAGTACATGCTTGCGACGTCACGCGTTTTTTTCCACCAACGTAACAAAAGGAATATTTAGTTTTGCTGTATGTTCTAACGTTGGTAGCAACATAGAACCTACGTTGGAAAACAAATGAATCCGTTAAGGTTCTCTCGTTACACCGTTGAGTTACAACTCTTTTTCTTTCATGCTCCTTTGCATTGATGAACATCGTCTGAGGAACGCAGCAACATCTGCGAATCAGATCCTGATGAGTGATTTTTTTTTAACTCTCCACACTAAAGCACAGTTACCAATCACACGCAGCCAACTGATATCCACTGGGAAATCACTTATAGGTGGTTCGCGGTTTATTGTCCACTTTTGGAAGCCCTGCTTAGAAACTACTTTTCAGCCAATTTCGTATCCTTCAACACATACATAAAATGAATATTACTATTGACCCACTCACTTAATTCGTGCTTCGATCAAATGTATTTTCAAGATTGCCAGGAATGAAAATTTATTACCAGTTCGGTAATTTTTTGTCACGAGCCCAAAGAAAAATAAATTACATTAAACAAATTAAGCGCCCACAAAATTTAAACTTTATAAATAAGATACGACGTTAAGGCGTGGAAATTCTTTTCTTATTTTGGCGCAGTTGGCATACGGGCCTCGTTGTAAGCAGTTGTGTATATTCTAAATTTTAAAATTTACGTAATATTTTAATGTGAATAATTTGTCAGGACAGGAATGGAAGTCGATATTTGGTTACCCATCTGTAAATTTGGTTACTAAAGCATAAATGAGGTCGTTGGAAAGTGTCAATNATTACCAGTTCGGTAATTTTTTGTCACGAGCCCAAAGAAAAATAAATTACATTAAACAAATTAAGCGCCCACAAAACTTAAACTTTATAAATAAGATACGACGTTAAGGCATGGAACTTCTTTTCTTATTTTGGCGCAGTTGGCATACGGGCCTCGTTGTAAGCAGTTGTGTATATTCTAAATTTTAAAATTTACGTAATATTTTAATGTGAATAATTTGTCAGGACAGGAATTGGAAGTCGATATTTGGTTACCCATCTGTAAATTTGGTTACTAAAGCATAAATGAGGTCGTTGGAAAGTGTCAATGCCATCTAAAAATTGTTTTAAGTAGCCTTCTGTTTACGATATTTTTTCTTCTGTAAAACGGGTTTTTAAACCACAGAGACAACGCCATANGAGGGAACAGAAGACACGCGAACCTAGTTCATGAATTTCTCATCGCCGTCCTAATGCTTCCTTCCTTACGACAGGATGTGACCCTGGGGCGTTTAATATTGTTTACTAGGAATTCCCCTTATCTACGGGCATAAGAGTCGGTGTGTAAAGTTAAAACGTATTTAGATATGGGCGGGTGTTGTTTAAAGGGCGATTTCAATAGCGCCGGATGCACGCCGAACCATTTATCAAAATAAATCTGTACGCAATTTTAGCAGTCAGTCCAGACTCATGAAGATTATGTCACAGACAGAAATTTCGATCAAGGACTTCTTACCGGAACTTAATCAAAGAAATACGCATGTAAATAATGTTCGGGAGGAGAATAAAACGAGTTTAAAAAACGCAAAAAGGAACATGAAACAGATGATAATACCTGAAATGTCCCTGATGGCTAAACTTTTCTGCGGCGCAGATAATTAAAAGGAATATTCAACTACAAATATGTGAATCAATTGCTTTAACAGACATTTCAGAAAGATTTTTTAACTTCCTATGTTTTTAAAGGAGCTCCAGTACCGGATGTTTATTTTGATATTTAAGTGTATTTTATAGTCCGTCAACGTTCATGCCTCACATTTTATAGGCCACGTGTTTAACTCGAATCGTCTGCTTTAGGCTTATATATTCCCAAGAAAATTCTTTATCCAGGTTGCATACGCAAATCCCTTGATATGAATATTACCCGTCCATGGTATTAAAATTAATATCCTAGGTACAATTTTTGCATGAAAGGAAATTAAGTTATTTATTATTTTTGGTTGTCATTCTGCTTCGAATATAAACTTGAACACGAATCGTTTTGATGGTTGAAATCCACTATACAGACCTTATGTTTTTTGTAAGAAAAAATACATGTCAGTTTGTAAGTAATGTTAATCGTGCAGCCAGTTGTATTCATCTTAACAGTAAATCTATTTAAAATTTAACTAAACAATAAAAATAATAACAGAGCTACTACGGTGTTCAATTTCTGAAATTTCTGAGAAATAAGAGTTTATATTCTGTAAAGTTAGCATCTGTTCTAAATTTCACAATAAATTTTCACAATCGTTTATTTATGGATTTCTTTCACATTTCACCAGGAATGCTTTTAATATTCCCTTCGCATTTCCGGTCAATATAGTTTAACAACAATAATGGTTATATTCCCATGCATAGGGAAATCCACCTGAGTAGATAGTTTGTTTGGTAGGTATTTTAAAAAAATGGAATTTTAACAGTAGGCTAAACGGAGACTGAAAACGGCACATAGAATCATAACTTACTGAGAATTGNATCTATTTAAAATTTAACTAAACAATAAAAATAATAACAGAGCTACTACGGTGTTCAATTTCTGAAATTTCTGAGAGATAAGAGTTTATATTCTGTAAAGTTAGCATCTGTTCTAAATTTCACAATAAATTTTCACGATCGTTTATTTATGGATTTCTTTCACATTTCACCAGGAATGCTTTTAATATTCCCTTCGCATTTCCGGTCAATATAGTTTAACAACAATAATGGTTATATTCCCATGCATAGGGAAATCCACCTGAGCAGATAGTTTGTTTGGTAGGTATTTAAAAAAAATGGAATTTTAACAGTAGGCTAAACGGAGACTGAAAACGGCACATAGAATCATAACTTACTGAGAATTGNTAAAAAAATGGAATTTTAACAGTAGGCTAAACGGAGACTGAAAACGGCACATAGAATCATAACTTACTGAGAATTGAAAGCCGAAAACTCGTGATTCAATTGTAATATTTCAAATTCGCAATGGGTGGTATCAACTGTTTTTGTCCGCGATTAAGTTGGTTGTCTACTTGCCAGATTGTGTTTGTGTGCATATCTTTATAATTCACTGTTAAGGTTTAATATTAAAATTCGAACCTTATTACTACGTACATACAGATCTACTTTACAGAATCCCTGACACCAAAATGGACTGATTTCAATCTGTGTTTTCTCATGTGAAACTGAAAAAGAATAAATAAGGAGTTAATGTTTATTACAGTTACAGATGCAACAAAATCTACAGTACATGGGCAAAATACTGTGCACTTGGAAATATCTGTTTGGATATGTTCTATTCCTAAAAGCCTTAGTTTTCAAATATTTCATCTAAAAAGGAAGCTGCAGTGAAACAAAAATATCGAAGTTCGAAGGGGTACTACCCCATTAATAGCGCGGTAATGATGGCCCGTGAGGACGAAATGAGGTCAGGATGGAGCATTGGCGGAATGTAAATGGTGAGGGAAAACGGGGGTAGCCCGAGTAAACCCGCAGGCCAACGGTAACGTCCACCGTGTTTCCCACGTGCAAAAAATCCGAGTGGCCTCGCCAGGAATCGAGTCCGGTTAGTCTTGGTGGGAGGTCAGATAGTAGTGGACTACTATAAGTTATTCACAGTAAAGTGAGCACTTTTTGAAGCCGTCTTATTTGGAATAATAGTCAATAAATATATTTATTTTGCCTTATGCGTGAACTTCAGAATCCGGTTAAATATATACACTGTGTTTAATAATTAAATGGCAATATTTATTTTAAACGTGGTGGATGGATAAAAAATTGCTGATAGGATAAAAGTAACTTGAGTTTCAAAAGTGCTCACTTTACCGTGAACAGACTATACACCAAGGAGGGCTATCTGTATTAACTGGTAGGGCCTATAGTCTATTCGCGGTTTACGCGCAGAACCGGCCGGGAGCAAGGATAGGGTTTTTAATGTTAAACTATTTTATGCAAATCTGAGCCACCTTTCANGAAGCAAGGGTAGGGTTTTTAATGTTAAACTATTTTATGCAAATCTGAGCCACCTTTCACGATGTCGCTTTCGAACAAAACCCACTTTGTGCCTTTTGAAGAAAGGGATAGCGCTACACGAGAGCAAGTAGGAGTAAATTAATAAGAGTTCGCGTTTTGGTTGACTTAAAAAATTTTAATTTATTCGCAATTTTCCGAGTATTAGAATTTTTCCACGATTATTATTGTAGTAATGTGGCCAGAGCAAAGACGGGAAAAGATTTTTGTTTGAAAGCGATATCGGGAAAAGGTGAGCCAAGACACGAATAAAATAATTTAACAAGTCAAAAACTATCCTTTCACTAGATCAGTCCTGCGCTATGCAACCGCGTTAAGTTTTAAACGCATATGCTTGTGAATATACTGTCTTAAAATGTATTTAATCACACACCCCATACAAACATTAATATTTCCTCTTTTCTATGTAGCAATAAACATTGTATATATTATTTATCATGGCCACCGGCTATTTCCTATGTGTTCAGTTTTCACATATTTTTTACTCACCAACTAAATAACACAACACTTCCTGGAAAGGTATCCCAGCGAATTTTCTGTCGCACCCCAATGGAAGATCTTTAGTTGTAATATGCCTGTCTACGATAATTTCTAGTATTATTCATTAACATTACCGCAAAAAGTCACCAGGATAAATCGAGGGAAGTTTACACATTACGCTAGAAGAGACTAGCGTCGAGTAACTGCTTGTATATCCATAACTCACCGGGAACACGAACTCGCCCCTAATCTCTTAATTAGATCAGAATCTGCGTAACTTGAAATGGGAGTGTTGGGTTAATCGACTTTCGATAATCTCACACCTTTTTTTTTTGGAAACGCTGGAAGGGGAAGTGTTCCTTCGCTAATAATCGTTACTGCCTTGCAGTAAAAAAAAATTACATTAGCGTAATTTATTAAATAAACTCTTCTTCTAATTTCCTGATAGTGTATAAGATTACTCGTATGCTAAAAATACATTTGAAACCAAGCTCATCTTGCCTTATTGTCCCTGTCCACGCGAAATTGGAGTCTACGTCGCTGAATGCTGCTCCGGAGAGCCAAGTCCGCTAGCGAGGAAGTCAATTTCAAGTCTCTTGCAGTCTTAAGCCCGCTTCAGACAGAACGATATTTCTTGCAAGACCGCATGCGTAGAGCCTTGCTTGTTGCTGGAAAAACAAGCCCTCTTACAAAAGCGCCGCTTATATGAAGTGATAATAGCTCAATTGCCACTTGTAATGCTATTTAAATGATGCAGTTTTCTTTGCGCCAAATCCGGTCTCCTGGCCAAAAAAACATAAGTGTGCGTCAATCCCCCCTAAAGGGACAATCGTCTGACACCCAAATTTATATTTATAATTATGCCGATAATTATATATACTGTGTTTTTAAAGTATATGTCGGAATTAAAACCACGCCATCTATGGGCTAATACAACCAATAAATCCTAGTAGAATATCCCATGTTCGTATATTTTTAGATGCAGAAGTCTGAAAAATCCTTTTTTTTTACTATGTTGGAGGGCGTGAAAATCATGTTTCCAATGTGTGTGATGTCTCGAAAGTATCATTCCTTCATAGTGTGGAGTACACTTTCTTTTCATAGGTCATGGAGGCACGTTTAATAGTTGCGCGAGGAAAAAACTATTTTTTCATGAACGTTGAATANCATAGTGTGGAATTTGCTTTCTTTTCATAGGTCATGGAGGCACGTTTAATAGTTGCGCGAGGAAAAAACTATTTTTTCATGAACGTTGAATATCATTTCACGCGCTAGTTATGCGACCGCCATAAACAAGAATTCTAATTCCAATGTAAAATCTATATGAAAACGTATTATATATATATATCTGCCAAAGACGCACGGATAATGCACATGTTTATGTCACTAAACCCGTGGTTAAATTAAGGGGAAACGTGAAATTTGGCGGCTAAAAAGGAAATTACGAAATAAATGAAAGCTAAATGATGGTCAAAATGTAACGGAAAGTGTCTTCTAGAAACAAGTGACGACCTGTGGGTTCAGGATGCAGGTGTAGGATAGGCATACGTGAAATGTACTAACTCCGAGAATATTGATTTTTTTGTGTGTACCACTGGCAGTCAGAATAATGTATTTTTCTCATCAGTAAAATGATTATGGTGACTTTGGCGCAAGAGGCTGGGACTCGAAGCGTCACAGCTGCACATGCTCTGTCATTCCGGTCCCCCGGCGGCCAACTTGTCCACCATTTTGCACCCATGTGACCTTGACCTTAACGTTTGACACTAAAATTCCCCCAAAAAATTGGGGAAAAAAAAGAAAAAATATTTAAAAATTATATTAAAAACTCATATACATTTGTTGAGTATAAAATAAAGTTTTTTGGTACAGTGGAATGATACGTATTAACCTTTGCTATCGATTTCTAGTTTACGCGAGTTTAAACTGAAGCAAGTTGTATTTATTCATTTATTGTCCTAAATTAGTTTAGGCGTTACTGTTCGGTTTGGATATTACTCTGTAAAAAAATTTCTTTTAAACTTACAAAACAGTAGTGTAAGTTTTTATCCTATGCATATTATGTAAATGATACCACCCGTCAGACAGCAAATATAGGAATGTTGAGCGTCGTTACTATAAGAGGTTGGGGATTTCCCTACGCATTTGACTGTTTCGTTAGTAAATGTATGAATGCTACCATAGATGTATGGGCTGTTTACCATTCGCACTTTCTCACTATTCGTATACGCTCACATGGTAATTTTACGAATAATTTCTTAGAGTGTAGTCTGAAAAATATGTGACGAATGTATCTGATATTGTGGTACTCACGTCTGGTTAAGGTGGTCTTTATGGATAACTTAATTCGAGAAGCAAGAGTTCTGCGAATGCGGAGGAACTAGCGGTTTTCAACCTTATGGATGTACTAACCAGATCTCGAGGTGACTCGTAGCACGGGCGTGGCGTGAGAATCTTGTGTGAATATTACACTACGCATTCAGAAAAAAAATAATTTGCCCTCATTGTCGCAACTCTCGTTGCCTAGTTATAAATCTCGTTATACAGTATCAGAAATTCTCTTCNAAATAATTTGCCCTCATTGTCGCAACTCTCGTTGCCTAGTTATAAATCTCGTTATACAGTATCAGAAATTCTCTTCTTGATCTCGTACCTAAATTTATTTAAGTAGGAACTCAACGTGAACAGCAACCATGAACATTGTAGCGATAATTGGGTGCGTAATTTGATAGCCATAACTTGCCCTAATTTTCACTCCAATATTTGTACGGTCACATGCATGAATACGCTTCTAGAACAGCTGCTTTTGATAAGGGGATGGCGAGAGGGGGAAGAAACTTCTGGTCTGGTGTTTTTCCTTAATTTAACTAAACACGTGGTTGACGATAGTAGTACACGGGACTCCAATAATTAAGAACACTATAATTCCGTTTTAGAATTAAATATTTGTAATTTATTAATTTATACGAAAACTTTTTAAAAAATTCGGCAGATGTTTTCTGGAGTACAGAATGTATAATTAGAAATCCACATTCCTGGTTTCTTCATTAAATATTAAAAAGTAATAGTGATATAATAAAATTACAATCGTTATTCTGACTTAAGCGGTTAGTGTTTTATTTAATACGTAATTCAGAAGGAAAGAAATTGTTCTTTACAAATTATATGATAAATTTAATTTCTTCCACACATGAGAAATCAGAAATTTTACAAATGCCGTCAGGAATAATAGTATTTTCCTGGGAACACGCACGTATTAAGTGTTGAAACCCGGAGTTATTTCTGAAACACACTATCACGGGAATATATTACTTACTTCATTACTTGATTCTTGAAAAATCACATCACAGTATGCTTGATTGATACAGCCTTGGTGTATTTTTGTATCACTCGTAAGTTTCGTTTTAGTAATGTCTAAATACAAATCTCGCGGTTATATGTCCCGCTTAGGGAAAGGTGCCATTAACCCTGTATTTGTTTTGGATTTTCACAAAACTGACGAACTTTGTACAAAAATAAATTGCACTCCTGTAGCGCCATATGATGTCCTTAAAACGTACTTTTAATTGCTTCCATGATACTCGAAGAGGAACGGACTTGACAGATTGTTGGTGTTGCTGTAGGGAATGGATGTATTTTAACTTCCTTATTGGTTTATTACGCTTCTCTGCTAGGCTTTTGTGAATTCGTCACATAACGCGTACACATGACAAAATTCCTGTACTTGTAATAAGAAGTTATTTTGAAAATATTTGCCAAATCTTTTCTTGTAACTCTACTGCTGAAATATTGTATACTTACAGCACACTATTCTAGAAACAATACGAATTTGTTTGTGTAACTCACTATTTATAATAAACATAAAGTATAAAGCACTTGTTTGTTAAAATTCAACATGATTTTTACATATTGTACGCTAAGGTTTTGTGAAATTCATTTTAATTTTTTAATAGTCTTCCAAAAATATCTTTGGCGATTAAAGTTTCCAAAGAATTCCACGTGCAAATACAAAAAATAAATACAGTTTAATTAATACTCCGAACTATGCCTGTATTTATTTTGTGGTGTTATCACACGTTTCCAAGATTTTCACTACTGAAATGTGTAAAACAATATTGTTATCAAATTCCGTCCTGTGAGTAACAAATCGTTACCAGTGCACATATATTTATATTATTTGACCTGTTTTTAATGTGTGACAGCTATATTAGCATAACTTGTGTGGATTGAAGTCATTTCTACATATTTTATACATGTAAACGACGTTGAAAATTATTTGTAAGAAACCTTTTAGCTTGCACTGAAAATATAAAAATCCACGCAGTCACTCAAAAATATATTAAATACTTCAGAAATTTAGATAAAAGTTTATTTTACGGTAGTCATAAGTGTTCTAAAGAAGGAACTGAAAACCCAGCTCGTTTCAAATCCTACTATTCAGCAGCGGAAGCAGTTGCGAATTTAAAAGCGCACAAATCTAAAGAATTCTTGAAGATTGCAAAGACCGCAAGTAAAGGAAGAACGTAAAAATCTGTCTGAAAGCTCAAGTATAAATAAAGCTCATGTTTATATCAACGTTATAAGTAATTCTGCCTTTCCTTCTCGGACGTTTAATAGCCAATCCATGACAAAGAATCACGCATATTGCCAGTGAAATAAGAGAAACACGCATTCAAACTCCTTAATTGACTACATCCCTTTTAAGAGGTCGTGATTCAAGACATAAATCTGGCAGGATTTAACTCGTCGAGTAACCATCGTTTATATAAATCTACTTAAATGACGAAGTGTAGGTCAAGGACACGAGCAAACTACTGGGAATGTATGTAAATTAATGGAACAGGCATATGGAGATTTTGCATTGTTGAGATGGAAACGCATACTGTTCCTTAGGAGCGATGCTGTATTATGCCTAAAGAAAGTCTCTTCAATATTGTCCTTGTGATATCTTGTGGTCATCCAGTGTGCATTCATGAAGCTTGAAGATATAACCGTGTGATTTTTAATCCTTGTCCCTTGAGAATATAAACTGAATTCATCCGAAATGTTCGCTAAAATCGTCATGAAAACAAGCACTTCGTCAATCTTTATTCTTCAGTGCGAGATATAAATTTTGTTATATTAGTAAAATATTTCTTATTGGCTGCCAGTGAGCAGTCCGTAATAAAAAATATGAAGAGCTTTTCAGAACATTTTGCATTACTTATCACCTGCACAAAATGTGGCGACCCAGACAAACTGGGTTCCCCACTTGGGTTCCCTATTAGATACATTTCTTGTATAATTAGACGAATCGATCATGCAGGTAGTTGACAGTTTTGCACTTAATATTTCACAAGTCACTAACAAATATCAATAAAAATTTACGGGAATGTTAAGTCATTAACCGTGATCTTGATGATCCCATTTTATAGTCATATTATCTGCTTTCATAAAACTTGGCATGTGTTGTGCAAACTTCAGCAAATTTGAGTATGTCATTCTTCCAGTATACCATTCCGCTGGTTCGTCTTGTGGCAGTTTTCCTGTATCGTGAAAAAATTCAACATAGACATCTAATTATTCGTGTGAACTCACAGCAACGTTGTAATCTTTTCGTCTATTTATAAAGTAATTTTGGTAGAAAAATTATTACCCCATTGTTTAATTATCAACGACTGCAGGAAATTTTTTCACTCGTAGTCGTTTTTTTTTTTTTTTTTTAAATTTTACGGACAAATTTTTGATTGCAACTAACTCCAAGAAACATATTAAATCTTATATTATATTTTAATCTAAGCGGTATTTTTTAGCAGAACATTGGAATGAATAAACTAAAAAAAAATGTTGAAACAAGAGATAGGCTCATAAATCTAGCTGATCTGGCTGTGTTTGTTCATATAAATTGTTCTAGGAGCACACCAGGGCGTACAATAACACCTACAAATGTTGAACGCGTGATTAATACTAACGTTTGTCTAGGAGTATTTTATTGGGTATTTATAAACAAACTCATTTAGGCAAAACAAACTTTAGTATCGACAAATTCCCACTTCTTGGTGAAATTCAACCAGCGTATAACTGTGAATGGAAGAATATCTTACCACTTAAACAACAAAGAAATAAACTCAAATACTCAGCGCGTAAATTTTTTTAAATTATTTGGACGATTTTTTTTTAACTTCTAGATTTTAATATAGTTCCCTATATTTCGTAAAAATTTCATGTTAGTTTCCTATTTCGATATTCAGAATTCTGCACGTTAGTAATCTACCGTTCACCATCCAAAAAAAAAAAACTAATAACTAATAACCAGCCAACTTTTACTAACAGTAATCAGAACCAATTCCAGGAGCGTAGCGTTATGACGTTATGACTACGAGTGCTGATTACAAACGAAGACTATTGCGTCACATGTATAATTCAAACCGTTACCAATTTATGGTGTTTGTGTGTCTGTATTGCCGTCGTTCCATGAGAGGGAGCACTTGTTACAAATTCATGGCATGTGTACCGAGCGAGGACCGTCAGTTGAATTGCCCTCATTTGATCCGCCCTACTAGCTTCCGTTGGAGTGGGACCGTGATGCCACCCAACACTGATTACGAAGCCGCTCTGCTAAATGAGGCATTTCTGCGAGATTAATGGCAGTGATTCTAATGAGCCGTTAGATTATACACTTTCGAGATTTATTTTGAGCATGCTTGGAGTACCTTAAATTCTGACTTTTGATTTTTGTTATACTTAGGAGAGAAGAAAAATGTTTTTTATATGTGAAGTTAATATAATACAAACTTAACAGCTTGGAATTGAATAGTACCTAAGGAAATTGCAGTATATAAAAAAATATATATTTGTATTTTATTGAGAGTAAGAACATGTTTTAATGGTATAATATTTTGTATCTGAATGTTGCTTATATTTGTACATATTTTGTTATATTTATATACGCGCTAATGATTATGTCGTACGCACGATATGTACTTGAAGGATAATGAAGTGTCATCAGAACATCAGTCAATTTTGTAATTTCCGGCCCTAAAAAACCCGGAACAGGTATGAAGAGGGCTTTAACGACGGTGTGTTACTAATTTACGCGACACCTAACATTATAGGCTATTCGTAGTAACTTGTGACNAAGAGGGCTTTAACGACGGTGTGTTACTAATTTACGCGACACCTAACATTATAGGCTATTCGTAGTAACTTGTGACTTTTCTCTGAAGCCCTGTCAAAGTTTCGCTTTCAGGCTGTTTCTCCACTTCGTGCAAACAAAACCTTAACTACGCCTACAGAAACACGCCAGAGTGTCAACGCACTGCGTTCACGCGCAGTCAATTTAGTAATATTTTTTTTTTTGAAAAGTATTTCTTACTAGGCATTACCAACACACATGTTTTCTCTCTGTGTTTGTTCATATTAATTACAACTTGTTATAATATATACAGGATGATTCTTAAATCATGGGACAAACATTGAGGGGTGGTAGGGTAGAGCTCACTAAAACAAACAATTATTGTATAGGAATACAAGGGCGGAAGTGACGCGTTGAGGCACAAACACAAAAATAACACATGAAATGAAACACATTGTTTATTTACAACGTCACCGCTAAATGCCTTTTTACAGCAATGTTTATAATAATTGCTCAAAATTGCTACCACCGACAGTAATGCAAGCTTGGTAGCGTCGGTGGAGTGATTGGCGAACAGATTCAAATACGCCGGGTATTTCACGCACGCGTGCAGCCGCACTGGAAAGTCGAGCGACGAGGTCTTCAATGGAATCAACTGGAGTCTCGTAAATGAGGGCTTTCAAACGCCCCCATAGGAAAAAATCGAGACTCTATAAATCTGGCAATCGTGGTGGCCGTTAATGTGTTATGATTTTGTGTTTGTACCTCAACGCGTCACTTCCACCCATATATTCCTATACAATAATTGTTTGTTTTCGTGAGCTCTACCACCTTTAAATGTTTGTCCCATGATTTTAGAATCATCCTGTAGACAATACAGGCTATAAGGAAATGTTCAGTCGAACAAATTGTAAGAAAGAATGTTATTTTTATCGGAAGTGTGAATCGCTTACGATACGTGATACATTTAAGAAACATCGAAACGCGTAGTACATGGCCTGATCTTACAAAGATTTGATTTAAAAAGTGAAAAGATGCCGGGAATAAACTATCCCCATATGTGCCTATATGCGAAAATAACTCTAAAAAAAAAAAAAATTGTAGGTAATTATTTTAGACGTTTCAATTCTAAGAACGAATGTGATCATGGACCATGGTCTTAAAATTATTGGGTCCTTAATAAATAAATAATAAATATTTTGACTCATTCTCCTCATAAGGTTCCTCTTAACCAAACTTTGTATTGAGAGGAATGTAGTATATTCGCGGTTTCTTCACACTTTTTGAATCAAACGTTTGAAAAATAACGAAACGTATGACGTGCTTGGTTGTTTCGTACACGTAATTTATCACAGGCGTTTTATGCTTACGTTAACATTAAGTTTCATTATTTTTGGTTCAATTGAACACTTACTTATATTTTATTTATTATTGCTATGAATAAAAATACGGATAAAATAGGTGGACTGGCAATGCCTAGTAAAAATAGTTCTCGTGCAAACAATTACTACACTGAAAGCGCACTAACGTGGTGCCATGCCTTCCGGTGTAATTTAATAAGCGTTTACTCTTGAGTTGGGAATCCCGATAGCATAAACAATGTTCTGAGAGTTTGGACTTTATTCCACTTGGTTTCAGATATTTCGCAAAAATTTGGTGTAAAATATCTTCCTTGACATTCAGTTTAGGTAGAGAGTTTCTCATATATCTCGCACTTGATTCTGCATAAAGAGTCAAATCGTGCAGTTTGTTGGTCGAATTCATTCTTATCCTGTATGTGCACTTCAAGATATGTGTTAAATAAGATTTTATTAGATTTGCCCACTTTACTTCATTGAGTTTAGTTGATCCTGACGTTACAACATTTACCAGTCTTTCTAGCGTCTTACTAAAAGAAAACTTCAGAAGAAACGCACCAACAACCCAATTGACTTAACGTTAGCTTTTTCAACTTTCCCTTGTGAGAAAGTAAAACACACCCAAATCACAAACTAATGAAGACTCGAGAAGTGTTAATCAGTCGCTTATTTCGCAAACTCTAACCGCGCACACAAGCGAACTGATGGCACTGGCAAGCAACGTTTTGGATCGCCCTTACGGCAGTCCAGGCAATCGAGAATTTTCAGCAAATGAGTGGTTGAAACCCCGTTTCTTGAAGAGCTAACTTTACCGATACTTCTTACACTACTCCAGGAACACTGACATTTAAGTCAAAGTTATGTTTCGTTGAAGTGTGTCCGTAAATAATTCTCTCAGAGGCTTTGATGTAAATACCTGATTTTGAGAATTTTCGTCTGAAGGTCCGAGTTTATGATAAAAACCTTTAATAGGGTCTTTATATGATTACATAGTTTTCTCAAAACAGAATAATTAATAAAAAATTCTCGTGCATTCAGAGAGTGCATTCCACTATAAAGCTGGTGGAAAAAAATTTTCAAGCACCTTTTTAAAAGAAAAATTATATTTCCTATAATTAGAACCTGTGCCAAAAAGAAACTAATGTCGTGCCAGATCNAAAAGAAAAATTATATTTCCTATAATTAGAACCTGTGCCAAAAAGAAACTAATGTCGTGCCAGATCCACAAGAGTATTAATGTACTACTTTTTTTTTTGCATAATCTCTGTAATTCTACAACTCTCTGCAATGCAGATTAAATGAAATAGTATGGGATACCTCGGCAAGCATTAAAGGTAATAGCATAGGACTGCGACTACGCGATAGGTAATGTTCGAGAATACAAAAAAAGAGAGCTGTCAAGAAAGATAACTCTCCCAAGAAATCCAGTTAGAAAAACGGAGAACGCAACTTGGGGATATATCACGTATAGAATGCACAAGTGGAGACTGCTCGAGCAGGAAAGATAGGAAGGGGTTTGTATATGCATACTATCACTCATTGTTTTGGTAAGCGTGGAATGGGATGGATGAGTGGGTATCAGTGGGCCAACTGCTGCTCATTAGGTACTCGCGTATCTAAAGCACAGCAATTTTAATGTTTCCAAATTCGAAAAAAAAAGTATTATTTTTAATATTATTTTTAATTTTTTCCTTATCACCCCATGTAAAAAAGTGACATTCGAGTAGGTTTTGAAAAAAACTTAAACTAAAAAAATATTAGCTTTTATATTCTAAACTGTTTAAGGTTTGTAATTTCCCCTTTTAAAAAAAGAAAATAAGAAAACTGGATGGTTTTCATAAATTCACACTTAATAATTCGAGTAGTTATTTAAAAAAAATTTTCAATCCTGAGATTTTTATTCAAAAAGAATTAAATGGGGCGAATAAATGACTGAGGTTGGGATACGGTTAGTTTGAGGGAGATGGAAAAACTGCACAAGATGATACATATTAACTTATT
>NQII01003403.1:232337-265172 GCA_002778355.1 Clitarchus hookeri | reverse complement strand
GAGATCTGATATCTCCCTTAATATTCAGAGCAGTTTTAAAGTGCCCTATATATTTCCCACTTGATTTTGCATAAGAAATCACCTCGCGAATTTTGCCCGTCGAATTCCACCCCATTCTGTTTTTTCACCACAGTATCATAAATATAACCTTCTCAAAATTGGCTGACTTGCTACTTGTTCCCCGCCTTCGTTATTCTCTGAAACGTTACAGCTGAGAATAAATACGTGATTATTATGTGTCGGCAACTGCACATGTCAAAACAGTAACTGTAATAAAACAATAACGATTTTATACAACATACTACGTAATGACCTGACCCTGTCCGTCAGTAAAGCTAACTATGAAATGTATGTTGACTGTCAGGTTATAGCGACAAATACAAAAATTCTAAATGGTGGACAGTCTCTTTTAAATGTACTGTAAATATTATTTTGTAGATTTTTCTGCCAACATAGCCGTATGTATACAAGTGTTTATATTATAATTCTTGCAGCTGCTTTTTTTCCCCCCGCAAATGTTGGTTCCAGAAATGTTTAGTTAGCTGTGAACGCGAGACACAAGAAGATAGAAATGTCCACCTTGGCCGGCGGTGACGCGACCTCTAGACGGACAAACGACGTTACGGGAGCGTTAAAACCAGTCTGGAACCAGCCTCGGTCACCACGCCACAGACTGGCGATTACGGAGATTATGAGTAAAAAAATTATATTGGAGAACTGCGACCGCAAGATTATAAGTAAAAAAACTACAACGTCGCACTAGAGCGAGCGCGAGTTGCGTCAAGGGGTGAGACCGGCCGCCATGACATCGCCGCCTGATGGCGGACTGCGGTCTTGGTCACGGCCGCGAGAAGCGGCGGGAAAGAAGGCTCACGACTAACGAGTCTTCAAACTGCAGTGAACTTGTGCACGGAACTACTTCCAGTTAAATCCACTCACTGTTTCTTTACACTTTTTGAAACAAACATTTTGAAAAATCACCCCAATAGTAACATGTTCACGTGTTAATAAATAACTCATATACCACATTATATTTCTGATTAAATGAAAAATTAACTTATAAACCTTCTATAAATTTTAATATTCATATCGTATTCAAAATGGATTTATAACAGTGAGGCCAGTGCTGTGTTGGCAACGCCTAGTAAGAAATAGTTCGCGGTAAAAATGTGCCCATAACCTAGATTTTGGTATCCCATTTGTAAATTAAAAGTTTATTATTGAAATATTTACATTTTCAGGTAGCATTTATGAAAACATATCTCATTGTTAATGTTAAAAATATCAGCGCAAAATACGGTGCGTATACCTAGACCTCGGTGACCTGGTGTTTTTTTTTCCATCCGAGGAAGAAACTTGAATAAGCCGAGCGGAGATGGTCGCTTTTATTTTTAACTCTATAAATTTCGCAGCACTAATAGTTGGAAATTATACATGTTTTAAATGTTAGCGCGTTTCATACTTATTACCGCAAAATTAATGACGTTTGAATATGTGAATTAAATCTGAAACTATATTTAAATTTTTAAATACATATGATAAAGCAGAATTGTTACAAATTGGAAGTTGGCAGAAGTGACGAAATTACATGGCGTGTGGATTTTTGCTGAACCAAGTGTTAAATTTTCTTCCTGCAAAAAATACTTAAATTTTCCTAATCAAGTTTCTATAGGTTATGGTTTTCAAACCTGCGTAGACAAGTTACGAGGTTGTGATAAATCTGTCTTTCCACGGCAGCAATAAATAAATTGTAATGTGTGTCGTGTGGGTTGTGAGTGGTGTCTATGAAATCGAAATGGCCATTGTCGCGTCTGCATCGTTCATGGTCGTTATCAACGATGATGTAACTTAAAGAAGATCGAAAACTAGTATTTTAGTTGAAGAGCTAGAACGTCAGGCGACAGTGCTGCTATCTATGAATTCACAGCAGAAACTCGCGACACAGTAAGTTCAACCACGCCCTTGCAACTTAAATAGATTTTTTAGAGGCTACATTGTAGTTTAGAAAGTACTCAATAGTTATCGCAAATATCGCATGAGTTTCTTTTGTGAATTCACAGGGGAGCTAGTGTTCCTTCACACGTTGGGTGAGTTGCGGCGCAATATCGGCAATTTCTTGGCAAGTTTCAGCTTTCAGTTGGCGTTGAGGTGTCTCCAGAGAAAGAAATCGCAAGGGCTCAGTTCTGGCGACCTCGAGAGCTACCTGATGTCACCATGTAATGAGACCACGTTGCCGGGGAACAATTCTCTAAAAGCAGCCATTGAGACCCTAGCTGTGTGAGTTGTAGCGCCATTCTGTTGAAACCGCACATCCGGGATGGCAACTTGTGCGAGTTGTGGTTTCACAGATGTGGGTAACATTTGCACGCACCAAGTGGCCGTTACTGTAACGGTACACCCTTATTCCTAAAAAAATTAGCCCAATAACACCGAAATAAACAATGACGCACCACACATGTGAAATGTGTAGAGGTCTTTCATGTTGCTGGCGAGGATTGATTTCAGCAAAATAACGGAAGTTGTACTTGTTAACTGCGTCATTAAAGTGGAAGTTTGCTTGTTTGCTTGAAAACAGTACAGAATATGCCGGCACGTTTGCAAGGATGAGCTCACATCGTGTGATTCGGTTTCCCCAGTCCCGTTCAGTAAGTTCTTGAACAACCATAAGTTTGTACGGGTGAAATTTCCCATATTCGTATAAAATTCTCCTGACACTTCGATCCGATATTCCCAAAGCAGACGCATGTGTAACGGCAGAACGTTTGGATGATTGCACAATGGATCGTCTTACAACAGAAACATTTTCGGGTGTGCAAACACTCCGTGGCATTCCAGTAGGTTTTCGTTTTAAGACTGAACCTGTAACACGAAAATGATCAACCCACAGCAGTATGGTCTTCCTGTCCGGTACGCCCTCGCGCAGATCGAGTTCAGAGTGTATTCGGAAAGCTCTCTGCGTGGCTATGAGATCCGTTACGGATGAACGATTCAACGACAATCGCACGGCGCGCACCTGTCCAAGCTATGGTTGCAACTGCAACAGCGAGGCACATACAGCCATAGCCCCCACCACCAAACCTCACGTTTCATAAGCACCGGAGCAATGTCGATGTCAAATGCGGGAAGTTCTCCTCCTGTAGCGTGAAATAAAAAACTGCATTGTGTGTCATGTCACATTGTGTAACTAACCTGTGCCTACTGTTTATCGTGCTTTTCCTATTACCTTCAAGGTGTGAGAGCTTTTTATGCCGGATACTGTATAATTCATTGACAAAACTCTCCAAATAATATAATTGTCTTTAGTAATAAATTATGTTTTTCATTTCCTACTTTTATTGCCTGTAAATATCCTCTCAAAAATAATTAAAACACCTACAGATTTTGGTTGACTGAATCATTTCCTTTGTGAGGTTTCTGGGCAGATTTATTAATCAGTAAATAATTTATACGTGGTTCTCATTATAATATAATTACTTGGTGATTTGCGCAGTGTGAATATAATCACGCTGAAATGCTGAAGAACAAGCACAGATCTAGATGTTGTGTCTCATCGTGCAAGAACAATAACATAGTTAATACTGAAGAGACTGTCTTCAGGTTTCCAACAAACAAGCAAACGTAAGTGGTCTTGGAGTCCCGCCATAAAATTACCATTCATGCCAGCTAGAGCGTAACATCAATGGGATAGAGTCAAGAATGCCTTAAACTTACCTATAAGCATAGCTGGACATCATTTCCGATCTGTTTAAGATATAGCCACCAAAATCATAACATAGGCATCACCTCTAATGACGAATAGGGTGGTAGAGTCAATGTCACCTTCAGCACTACTATAAGCATGGTTGGCCACCATTTCTAAATGGTTTAAATTATAACCACAAAATTCATCACATAGACAAGACAATAATGACAAAAAGGGCCCATTGGCCTAATTATACCTTAAGCCCTCTTATAATCATAGTTGACTTTCATTTCCAAACAGTTTAAGATATAACCAACAAATTCATATAATTTCCATCACCTCAACAACGAACATATCCGCAGGGACAAGAATACCATAATCCTTATATAATTATATTTGAAAAACGTTCCCGATATGATTAATTCACAACAAAGACATCACCCTTGATGATGACAAGGGTTGTAGAGTCAATTACGCCTTAAACCTTCGTATAAGCATAGTTGACTATCATTTCCGAATGGTTTAAGAAATAACTACCAGATTCATATTATAGACTTTACCCCAACGTCGAACATGGCCACATGATCAAGTACAACTTACGCCTTCTTGTAAGAATACTTGCCCAACATTTCCCATTCACTGAAGCTATGCATTCCAAATCTGTAACATATGCATCGCCCCTGACGATGAGCAGGGTGGAAAGGACAATTATTACTGAAGATCCAATATAAGCTAGTAGGCCGCCATTACCTAACCACCGAAGCTATAGCCACCATAACATAAGCATATTATCTAATGACGAGTAGCACAAAAAGGTCTATCACACCTTAACCCATCTGATAAGCATAGTTTACCAACACTTCCCATCCGCCGAAGCTACAATCACCAAACATTAACTTTGCATCTATATACATTACAATCAAGGTTCTTTAAAAAATTTCTACTCATGTAGTGATATATGTTGCTACATAAAGTAAATTATTTCTGACAAAAATTACACTGACAACCAGAAACTGGCGAGATTTCCACCACATCTTGTTCGCATGTCAACGAATGTTTTTCAAGCTGGATATTATAAGTTGAAACACTGAAATTTATCGCAATAATGTTTATTTCTAACAGTTTTTCCCAAACAAGTATTTTTTATATCTTCTCAAATTTCGAATTAAAGCAAATTTCTTGTTGCAGTATGGATACTGGTCTCGAGGTCTTGCATTCTCTTCCAAAGTAGCTGGTGGCGAGGAATTTGGAGACTTAATTTGTAGATGCTGTTAAGGAATAATTTCAAATAAACACATGTTTTCTTAGTGCATTCTCATTCTTAAACGAACAAAGACATAGTGTACGAAGATATAGATTCAATTTAGGACTCTCAGAACATAGCCTCATTTCATGTTGCCGCACATAACGAAATGTGGCAAATGTTTGCCCACAGAAACGGCAAACATGCTTTATTCCCATTCGAGCACTGCTTGTACATACTGCTGAATGCTTTGCTAATGTGGAATTTCTCGTAAAGGTAAGACCACACTTTGCGCAGCGATATCTAGTACACTAGATATCTTTATACAACTACTCCCTTCGTGGCAATGCATGCTACGACTATGCTTAATTTTTTTGTAACACTGCTGGCACTGAAACCCAGGCGATGGTCTACCTGTTGCAGAAGTAAAGCCTTACACCATACAGGTATAATTCAACACTAGTATCAAACAGATAATAACATTTCAAACAGCGACGTAGATTGCGAGTAGGTTTACTGCTACAATACCTTTCTTAACGACGTAATTTACTCACATCGAGATACTCCTTAACAAATAACAACACTTTTGTTTCGAATCCGATTATTACAGTGAACTTTCTTCTGAGAAAATGCATATCCGAGATCATTACTTCTGACACATCAGACTGAGATGGTGTGTCTAGTACCACACTGTCGATATTTCGTATATGAAGCACTAGTATGCTATATGCTTTTCGTGTAAAAAAAACCCAAAAAAATATTAATACTATCATTACATGTAGATGCTAAAAAAAATGTAAACAGTTAAAAAATCGGGTGTTTATACTTTTCGTGAAGTCATTATGATACTGCGATAAAATGACATATATGAAAATCATCCCTAGGGAAACTATAATACTTTTCGTCAGTATCATGTAACGTGGAAAAAATTATTTTCTGAAAAATCTTAAAAAATTGTCCGTAACCAGTTTACTTACAAGATATAAACAATGACATTATATTAATCGCCTACTACGCGAGGTGATGCAGTGGCAAATGCTGAATTTGAACTCGTCTTCGGGAAGATCTGGGTTCTAATTCCAACCAGACCATTCCGATTTTTTTCCAAAGTGGTATCCTGAAATAATTCCAAGCGAATGCCAGGATGGTTCCTTAGTACAGACCGTACACTATTTCTTCCCCGTTTCTGCTTTTTTGAACAATTTGCTCCGTCTCTAATGTTCTCGCTAACGAGACACTGCGATATACCTACCTTGAAGTTGAAGTGGGAGTCGAAGAGAACTCCCACGTACCGGAGGATGGGAAACCAGGGAACAGGGGTGACCGAGAGCTTGGGTGGGTGGAGTCCAGTGTGGTGATGGCGGAAGAAGAGAATGGCGGTGGACTTGGAGTGGTTGAGCTCGATGCCATGGGCGTAAAGCTGGGTGGAGAAGGTGGAGAAGCCGCAGCTGAGGCGGTCGCTGAGCATGTGCTCGTGGAGGGAGGAGGAAAGGAGGCAGGTATCGTTGGTATATTGGAGATGTGGGTGGCCTGAGGAAATTTGAGGTCGGCGATGTGGAGGGAAAAGAGGAGGGGGCTGAGGACGGAGCCTTGCTGGACACTGACAGGAATGTTTCGGGGGTTGTAAAGGGAGTCATTCACCCGTACCTGGTAGGAGCGACCCTCCAGGAATGAGCAGAGGAGACAGGTGGGTTGGGGGGGGGAGGATATCCATGAAGGAGAGACGGGAGATAGCTGTTGGTGTGGGATGGAGTCGAAGGCCCTGGCTAGGTCGAGGAGGATCATGCCCTCGTGTTGGCGTCACGAGAAGCCGGTAACCATGATATGTTCCACATGTGCAATGGAGTGGGTGGTGGAATGGCAGGTACGGAAACCGAACTGGTACTTGGGGAGGATGTTGACTGCAGAGATGGCGAGGAGTAGGCGGTGATAGATTACTTTCTCGGTAACCTTGGAGTGAATGGGGAGGAGAGAGATGGGCCGGTATGAAGAGAGATGGTCAGGGCGCTTGGCGGGCTTTGGGATGGGAACGACGATGTGTTCGTCGGCAGGAATGATGCCTATGTTATGGATTTGGCATGTATAGATTAAGTGAATGGAAAATGTTGTGCAAGTATGTTTATAAAATGGCTTAAGGTGTACTTGACCTTGCAGNATGTATAGATTAAGTGAATGGAAAATGTTGTGCAAGTATGTTTATAAAATGGCTTAAGGTGTACTTGACCTTGCAGCCATGTTCGTCATTGGGGGTGATGTATATTATATGAATATGAGGGTTATATCTTAAACAAATAGGGAATGGTACCCAACAATACTTATAAGGAGACTTACGGTGTTCTTGAACGTGTTGTTCTTTTCGCTGTCGGGGGTAATGCATATTATATGAATTTGTTGGTTATATCTTAAACCATTCGGAAATGATAGGCAACTATGTTTATAAGAGGGCTTAAGATGTACTTAATCCTTCAGCCTGGTTTGATATTAGGGGCGATGTTTATGTTATGAAATTGGTGAGTACAGCTTTGATGGATGGTAAATAGTGTCCAACTATTCCTGTAAGAACGCTTATAAAATTCTTGACCATGCAGTTATGTTCGTTGTCAGGATTATTGTTTATGCTATGACTTTGGTGATTATGATTTTGGTGGATGTGAAATAGCGGTCCACTATGCTTATAAGAGTGCCTAAGGCATTCTTGACCATGCTGTCCTGTTTGTTTTTGGTGGTGAAGTCTATATTAAAAATAGGGTGGTGTTATCTTAAACCATTTGTAATTGGTGGCCAACTATGCTAATTAAAAATGACTTAAGGTGGGTTAGACCCTGTGGTCATTTTCATTGTCGGGGGTAATGTCTGTGTTATGAATTGTGTCTGTATCTTAATCCGTTCGGAAATTATAGTCACCTATGCTTACAAGACGGCTAAAGTTTTACTGGACCATGTGGTCCTGTTTGTTGTCAGGTGTGATGTCTATGTTATGAATTTGGTAACTATAACTTCTGTGAAAGATAAATGGCAGCAAAATATGCTTATAAGTAGGCTTAAGAAGTATTTGACCTCACAGTTATGTTCGTTGTAGGGGGTGATATCAATGTTATGAATTTGGTGACTATATCTTCGGTGAATGGGAAATGGCAGCCAACTATGTTTATAAGAGGGCTTCAGGTGTAATTAACCCTATGGCCCTGTTTGTCATTGGGGGTAATGTCTATGTTATGAATTTGGTTGTTATATATTAATATGTTGGGAATGGTGGCCAACTATGCTTATAAGAGGACTTAAGATGTCACTGATTCGACCACCCTATTCGTAATCAGGGATGATGCCTATGTTATAATTTTGGTGGCTATATCGCAAACAGATCGGAAATGGTGTCCAAATATGCTTATAGGAAATTTGAAGGCATACTTGGCCCTACCTATTTGATGTTATGCACTAGCTGGCAGAATAGTAGTTTGACGGCGGGAATCTAAGACGACATATTTAAAACACAAACATACAAACATATTGGTGATTTACACCTTTGTTGCGAATAAGCAGTGGTCTTACTCTCGGTACCTTTACTCTGAAGGGTCAAAAATACTGGTACAACTACCTAATATCGTTTAAGGCCCCCACGAGCGCGCAGAAGTGCCGCAAGACGACGTGGCATGGACTCGACTAATGTCTGAAGGTATGCAGGAGGCAATTCACACCATGAATCCTGCAGGGCAAACCACAAATCCATAGGAGTGCGAGACGGTGGAGATCTCTTCTGAACAGCATGTTGCAAGACATCCCAGATATGCTCAATAATGTTCATGTCTGTTGATTTAGGTTGCCAATGGAAGTGTCTAAAGTCAGAAGAGTATTCCTGGAGCCACTCGGTAGCAACTCTCGACGTGTGTGGTGTCGCATTGTCCTGCTGGACTTGTCCACGTCCGTCGGAATGCACAATGGACATGAATGGGTGCAGGTGATCGGACAGGATGCTTACGTATCTGTCACCTGTCAGAGTCGTATCTAGACGTATCAGGGGTCCCATTTCACGCCAACTGCACACGCCCCATACCATGACAGAGCCTCCACCAGATTGAACAGTCCCCTGTTGACATGTAGGGTCCATGGATTCATGAGAATGTCTCCATGCCCGTACACGTTCATCCACCCGATACAATTGGAAACGAGACTCGTTAGACCAGGCAACGTGTTTCCAGTCATCAACAGTCCAATGGCGGTGTTGGCGGGCCCAGGCGAGGCGTAAAGCTTTGTGTCGTGCAGTCAACAACGGTACACGAGTGGGCCTTCGGCTCGAAAGCCCATATCAATGATGGTCCGTTGAATAGTTAGCACATGGGCACTTTTTGATGCCCCAGCATTGAAATATGCACCAATTTGAGAAAGGGTTGCACGTCTGTCACGTTTAATGATTCTCGTCAGTGGTTGTTTGTCCCGTTCGTTCACGATTTTTTTTTCCGGCCGCAGCGATGTCGAAGAGTTGATGTTTTACCGGATTCCCGATATTCATGGTACACTCGTGAAATGGTCGTACGCGAAAATACAAATTTTATCTCTTCCTCGGAGATGCTATGTCCCATCTCTCGTGCGCCGACTATAACACCACGTTAAAACTCACTTAAATCTTGATAAACTGCCATTGTAGCAGCAGTAACCGATCTAGCAACTTCGCTAGACGCTGGTTGTCTTATATAGGCGCTGCCGACCGCATCGCGTTACTCTGATTGGTTCTTTACCTCTGTTCTTTGCATACGCTCGCCTATACCAGTTTTTTTGGCTCTCCAGTGTATTACTCTCGGTATATTTATATATTACTCTCGGTAAATATACTTATTAATTTTACAATTATTAATTATGCAATTATTCTTTTTGCAATTTTTCATTATGCATAAATTACAATTACTTCGACGGGGCTCGAACCAAGGTGCACCCCACCACCCCTCACCACCTCTCACTGCCCTCGTCAGTTGTGATTCGGCAGCCGATGGGAAAACATCGTATTTAGTGTGTAATTACTCTCTCGTTACACATACTTAGCCTCAGTATGTGTACTTACTCTCGGTACATTCATTACTCTCAATACACTGTAATTGTTCATTATGTAGTTATCCATTAAGCAATTGCTCATTACGTACTAATTACCGCTATTACAATGGCCCTCTACGGGTTTCGAACCAAGGACTAACCGACTCATCAACAATCCTACACCTCAGAAGGAGATGGGGAACCCATCAGCCAACCACAACACTCCTCCAAGAGTAAGGGTGGGGAAGAACAGTTTCCCTGGTTTAAGGATGCCTCCACTTTGTATTCCTCTCTCCAGAGCCCATTTACAGATTAATCAAATTTCACTACGGCTACTGATGCTCCCTATCATGCTAGAACATACATGCTCTCTCTCTCTCTACTCTTCTGGTAGTTCAATTACTTAATTTTTAAAATTTGTTTTATAAACACTTTAGATGACATAAAATCACATAATGTATGTTTGTCTAGGTTTATTAGTGAGTGTTGCTCTGCTGCAAATTTTTTTATGCTGAATATTAGATTCGTTGTCTCTTTTAGGATAATCTATATTCACTCTTTGTTTCGCTTTAGTTTTTGCGGGAATTTTTTAAAGTTCAATAATTTGAGGATATTTATGTAAGGTCCGTCTCCTTTTTACAGATTTTCTATCATCTCAGAAAAAATGGGAAACTTTGACTTTGAGAGTTTTCAACACAGTTGTATTCATAGTTGTGTGGTGGCCAACATTCCGATGTTTCACTCAAGAAGGTTATAGTGCTTGGTTTCACTACGTGCTGCCAACAATTCCTTTAAAAAAAAGAGTCTCTGTTAGTAAAGGTTAAGAGAATGATTAACTGAGTCGCTGCTCCCAAAGTCTTATTCGTCTATTGAAAACCTTCATTGAATTTCCATTTAAAGGTTTCTTGTAATTTTAGCATTTTAAATGCATATAATTATTTACCCCTGAAAGAGGAAAAGAAATTAAATTCATCTGAGTATAATAGTCCCATTCACACTGAGCGTAATAGCCTATAATGTATACATAAATATAATTTAGTTAAATTTACTAATGAAACAGTGTTATTTTACCCAAATGGTTTAAGTGAAAGTGCTATGGTACGAGACAAGAGTTGGGTGTAATACTTGGAACTAAATTAATGCTACTTTAAGGAATAAAAGCTCAACCTATATCGTAGGTAAACTGTCACCATCACAAAACTGCTTCGGTTATTTCTTCGCTTTACTATTATTCTTAGAACTGAAAATGTGTCTTCTCTTCTTGTGAAGATTACTGTCAAGATGACATGTTACTTTTCCCAAAGTGAGTATAATAGCCCCTGAGCGAAAAACTGTGCTCTACGCTATAGAACTGCTTGCTGCAACCGCGTATAACCATTGCACTGTCGCATAGCAAGTTCGTGAACTTTTTTTTTCTTGTACTATTAACTCATGTGTTACAATATTTTGTACCTATAAAATTGCTAAATATAATATTTATTTATAAAATATGATTTCCCTTTTATTATTATTTAATTCATGTGAAGTGTAGGAAATTCCAGGTTAGTAGTGAAGTGCCAAATTTATTCAAAGTGTAATACTGTGTCTCGGATTATTTTGACGTAAGAAGCATAATGATTTCATTGCCAAGAAAGTTAACAGTAATATCTTTAGGGCCTATATTACATAGTTATTATGCGATACAAAAGTAGTATAGAAAGAATATTTAATATTCGTTTACTGTGAGTGTAATACCATCATTCAAAGTAGCCAGTGTATTACATTTATTTAAAAAAATTTAAATAAAAAATTTTCGAATACAGTAATTTTAGTGAGGTAAAATATAAATATTAATTTATGAATCGAAATTACTGAGTATANAAAAAATTTTCGAATACAGTAATTTTAGTGAGGTAAAATATAAATATTAATTTATGAATCGAAATTACTGAGTATAGGTATAGATCGATCAATTACTTTCTATACCTTTGATATATAGTAAGCGAACGTTTTTGAATCGATTCATTGCAAATGTTTAGTTGATTGTATCACGAGTTTCTACTGTGAATTCATAGTTATCGGCACTGTCGCCTGACGTTCTCGTTCTCAACAAAGAATACTGGAGTTTCCGATTTTCCTTAGTTATATCATCGTTGGGCTCAACATTTGTAATGCATCAATTCTAAAACGTTCGTTTACGATGCATCGAAGGTATCGTTATCTACACTCCCAACTAGGCGAACCGGGTTTGATTCCCGGCGGGATCTCTCCAGGATTTTTGCTCCTGGGAATCGTGCCGGACGATGCCGTTGGTCGGCGGGTTTTCTCTGAGATCTCACGTTTCCCCCACCCTTGCATTCTGGCACTGTTCCATACTCACTTCACTCCTCCTTCATCAGACTCTCAAGATCTCGATGTTAAGAGTCGCTCAAATCTCTCCACTCTTCAATCTTAAGTTTTTTTTTTTTTTTTGTTTTTCAGAATGACAAGTTCTTATGTGAGTGTAAATACATAAAGATCATTCAGTGTTTTTTTTACAATTAACAAAATAATTCCTTTATTTCAACGGTCGAGTAGGTTAAAAACACTTGTAACTCCCCCGCTTTTATGCCAGTAGGACAATTCAAAGATTGCTAGCATGTTAACGTAAACTCATAGTATGTCTTAAAATGGCACACGCTTCCTTTGCTCACCCAGGACTNAAAGATTGCTAGCATGTTAACGTAAACTCATAGTATGTCTTAAAATGGCACACGCTTCCTTTGCTCACCCAGGACTAGAAACCGGCTATTTTTTTTTTGGCTGTGAAAATTTGGTATTTCTATCCTACTACTAGTTTATTCGCCCCAAACAAAATATATATTTCTTACTAACATAACGTCCATAATGCACACAGCAATCAAACTGGCAAGTTGAACATACTTGTATTTAGGTTGTGTGTTCTAAATACATGTGTAAGATGATGTCGGAAAAACCATATAGTTGTCAGCATATCAAATTATTTCTAAGGTTTTGATTGGTTCAAAAGAACGAATGCAGATGTTTTGAATAAGGGTGGATAAAACGTGTGAAAGGAATACTGCTCAACCGGAACAATTACTCTTCAGATAAAATATTGGTTACTTGAAAATATATCATTGTCTGAGTTTTTTTACGTTCGTTTAAATAATTAGTTTCTGTGTGTCAAGCAACATTGCAAAATAATTGATGGCCTCGCTGGTCCAAAAATAACCTTAGTGACACAAACAAGGGAGGTCATCAATGATTTCACAATGTCGCTTGGCACACATAAAAACTATCATTTAAACGAAAAAAAAAACACCGAAACAATTATACAGTTGCAGTTAACAAATAAATGTATTTAAAAAGTATTTGTTTCTGTTGAGCAATATTTGTTTCACACCACTGATCCACTCTTATTCCAAATGTCTGCATTCGTTCTCTTAAACCAAATAAAACATTAAAAATAATTTTTTGAACTTACAATTATTTGGTTGGTCCAACATCATATTACACATGTACATAGAAAACACAATTAATGTACAGTTATGTTATCTTATCAGTTTGATTGCAGTGTACATTATGACCGTTATGTTAGTTTAAAATGAATGTTTTTTTTTAGTGACTAAACTATTTGTTAGACTGAAAATGGAAGAAAATGTAAGTCCAAAAATAAGAGAACTGTGGCTGTTAAGTTTGGAGTTGTTATTAGTAATCGGAAGTATCAACATGTAACTAAGGCTTTTTACAATATTGATTTGTATGCAATGTTCTTTGCCATTTCAGAGGGCGGCACCAACACAAGCAGGCTGAGAAGTGAGCTTACACGCGAGCACGCCACGTAAAACTGACTGCGGAAGAAAACAGTCCTGCCTCAAGTCAACTCCCGCGAATTTAAGAGTTTGCCCATGCGACTTACACTGAAGAGCCAAAAAAAACTGGCATACGCGTGCGTATGCAAATAACAGAGGTATGGAACCCATCAGAGTAGCGCGATGTGGTTGGCAGCTAGATCGGTTACTGCTGCTACAATGGTAGGTTATCAAGATTTAAGTGAGTTTGAACGGGGTGTTATAGTCGGCGCACGAGAGATGGGACATAGCATCTCCGAGGTAACGATACAATTTTGATTTTTGCGTACGACCATTTCACGAGTGTACCGTGAATATCGGGAATCCGGTAAAACATCACATATTCGACATCGCTGCGGCCTGAAAAAGATCGTGAACGAACGGGACAAACGACGACTGACGAGAATCATTAAACGTGACAGACGTGCAACCCTTTCTCAAATTGGCGCAGATTGGATTTGTGGACTTCCCTGTATGATTCATGGTGTGAATTGCATTCTGCATACCTTCATACATCAGTCGAGTCCATGCCACGTCGTCTTGTGGCACTTCTGCGTGCTCGGGGGGCCCTACACGATATTAGGCAGGTGTACCAGTTTTTTTGGTTCTTCAGTGTATTTATCGTCATGGCGAAGCACACTTTGAGGGGAAACTGCAGTCTCTTGAATTCAAAAGGGAGGTCGTTGGTAATCAATTGAATACGCAGCACAAACACTGTTTCTCCCTGAGCCGAACCTGTTAAAATAGTGGCCTCGATTACATTGCAATGTAGTTCTTTGACTTGCAGCCTAGTGCCATTACATTAAAATCAATCAAAACAGAATACAATACAAATTTGACAAAATATACATAGGTTAGATCTCGATGAAGTAAAAATAAGTTAAACGATAGCGCAGTTTAAAATGTGCATTGCGTTATCTACCGACAATGTATTCAATATTGATAAATTTCGATACATCTATAATTATTTTGTGTTGGATATGAGTAGGTCCTAAGATTGTAGTTAGAGGTTTCTAAATTCAAGTATACTTTACGAAGTTTCTGGTTAATGAAACCGTTTTACTATTGGTTTATTTCTAAAATAACTGTTAACCATGTGTTTAATTATTTATGTTTATATTACTTTTACAAAGTTTAGAGTTAATAGCACCATCTAATATTTTTTTTATCCGTGCAGTCTTTACACCCATTTCACCTCTTTAGGGGCTTAATTTTGGAAAATCTTTCCTTAGTAGCTGCCTACATTACGTAATTAATGTTTCCTTATAATTTCATGTTTCTAGGACCAATGGTTGAGGCTTGACGTTGATATGTGAGTCAATTTTTTTCCGTTTATATATATGGATTGATGACTTGCAGTTTTGGATTTTCCAAAAGCCAAGTGCAACACTTGTCGGGCAGAAATCGCCAGGGTATTGTGAAAACTGAATATATTATAACATGAAATGTCGAGTTGCTCTGGCGTCGTATCGCGGTGTCGTATCGTGCCGTACTGCTATTGGTACTTCAGCTTTGAATTTAATTTATTGAATTGAATGAAATATTTGATAATGTGGAATTGCCTTAAAGGGCTGTCTCTACCTGGAGTAGTTTTCCACGCTTGAGACTGAGAAGTGCGGGAGCGATAAGGACTACACTGCTACACGAATTAAGTGCGCCATAGCTGCTACGACCAAGGCTTTGAACTGGCGTGCAGTGTTATCGTCGTGCTGCGTGTATGTATGAGACTATAAGCGGTGGCCCTACCAGTTTACTGCTGGAAAGTCTTTAGTAAAGTTCAACGCAGAGCGCTGTGTTATATTCGCAGCACATCCAGGATGTAAGAAATAACGGACTGAATGTGTAATTTTTAGTCCCGTTGAAAAGCTTTGAGACAGTTTTTACTATAAGCGTGATTTGTCGAACGTTGTGTTCCGTCCTAGCCTGAAGTGTAACTTTTTTTTCGTGTGCGAACAGATTGTTCACGCACGAAGTAGTTTGTTTTTAAAACGTGTAGGTATTACAAACACGCTGCAATCCAGTTCACGCGCCAGGTAGACTGGCGCCCTGCTGCAAACAAATTCGGCTAGTGTCAGCCGTGTGGATAACCGTGCCACCACCCGTTCATAAGTGCACTGCAAACTGGAATCGCACCTGTGACGGGCTTCTCAGCAAGGTCGCCAATGTCGCCGGGAAGGTTCCCTCCTCTCCAACGTCTAGATGAATAATGCCCAGTTTTCCTTTCCCAGCGCACGCATCGTTGAGCGAACACGGCGAGAGAGAGAGAGACAGACAGAGAGAGAGAGAGAGAGAAAGAGCCGGGAAAAATCTGTGTGCAATCCTCCCTCATTCAACACCTTCGTCCACAAAAAAATTCCACAAACCCTTTCTCGAAAATTTTTACCAGAGCATGACTCTGCTGTGGTTCACGGGCTGAGTCACGTTGTGAGTGCACTGTTCACCTGGCTCTTGATTAGCAGAAAAAAAGCAGACTGTAAAGTGGCAAAATAGAAAGTAACATTAACATTATTATTTCCGACTAAATTTGATGTGATTTTTGTTTGCGCCACTTTTTTTTCTACTGTATGTCTAAGCAATTTTGAACACAAAATATCAACTATTCATGTAACGTGTAATTTCTATCTTTTACGTATAACATAATCTATAGTAGCTGAGAACTTTCAATTTAATAAAGAAAAAAATTATTGTAACATGTTCCTGAGAACCACGTTGGACACCAACCATGTAGCAAGTTTGGTAAAAATCAATCCCCCTAAACATGACATTAAAAAAAAGTTGTTTGTTTTTTTTAATATTAAATAGTATTTTGGAATAGTAGCCCTACTGTACATGTTTTCTTCACATTTATAAGTACTATCATACTTTTCCACCACGGTGAAAAACTCAATAGAGTGCATGTGCTAGGAAACACGTCTGAAATATTGTTAAACAAAAATTAATTAAGCGTGACGCCTTTTTGCACAATATTTCTTTTGGCTTTTTTATTGTTATGTTAATACGAATAACCTCGTTCCAGTGAAAACAAATATTTATTTTCTAATAATTGTTTTTGCTACATATATATCCTAACTAATATTATAAATGCGAAAGTGTGTTTGTTTGTTTGTTTGTCCTTTCACGTCACAACGGAGCAACAGATCGGCGTGATTTTTGTACAAAGATAGTTGGAGGGCTGGGAAATGACATAGGCTACTTTCTATCCTGTACATTTCTTCAGGAAAAAAGTTTAGTTAAAATTGCGCTTGGGGTACAATGCTGCGTCAATGTAAGTTGTTAGTGTGGGACGAAAGCACAATGTCACACAAAAACGCGATAGAGGCCTTAAACTAAACTCTACAGGATATACGTAACAATACAGACATAATGGGGTGAATGAATGGTTGTATTACTGGCTGGTGATTTCCGCCAAACTCTACCTCTTATTCAGAGGGGCACACCTGCAGATGAAATCAAAGCCTGTCTCGAGTCGTCAAGCTTATGAGCAAATGTCAAGAAATTTAGCTTGACGACATATGTGAGAGTGCACCTCTACAATGACGTTGATACAGGACATTATGCTGATACACTATTAAAAATTGTAAACAGATGCCGAGGGCTGTGTGTCACTAACGGGGGATTTTAGTAATTTGGTGCAGAGTGATACGGAACTGATTGCTAGCGTTTACCCAGATCTACAAAGAAATATAAATGACGACCAGTGGCTATGTAAAAGAGCGATTCTAGCACCAAAAAATTACATTTTTAATGCTCTGTTCTGTGTTTATGATCAGTGTCTGTCTACTAACAAATACCGTTATTTTTCCCTATAAGTTTGTTACTATAACCACGCGAGCGACATGACTAAGTTTTTCACCTTGCACTCATTGAAATTAAATAGCAAGTGCAGACATTGTCAGGAAAAAGTATAAAAAGCATGGACTTTATTTTTTAAAAAAATCTAAACAATAATTTTGTAGTGTGTACATATAACGGATTTTTATTACCAATTGTGAAACTGTGATAAACTCTGGAGGCAATAGCATCGTTTCAGAAAAAATAATTCTGAGCTCTAGCTGACATTCAATTACTGTGTAAATCAGCATAATTTTTCTTGCTACACACCTTGGTATAACATTAAAAAGGTTATTGCCATCCCTACAAAAGAATAATATAAATATACGTGTAAATTCAAGTCCAATGAAAAAATTTTATTTTTGTACGTCACTCTTGTAAGAAAAACGGTAATATTTAATTAAAAACTTTAATGTTTTATTTATATCTCATTGCAACACGGGTAGCAAATTTGTTAAAATAATGTACTGATGTTCCCGATATATTTCGTAATTCACAGTGATTTCTACCTTTGAACATGCCTTAATACGCACCCATTAAAATGTTTAATGCTCTCATCAAATCTGTTGGACGTTTCTTAGAAACAATTCAGGATACCGCGAGTTCAAGAACTACTGCTCACTTGATTTGAAAATACTAAGTTATCAGCTTCCTTTACTAACAAAAATTAAATATTGGAGGTGCGTATCCAAATGCCGCAAAAACCAAATGCCTGCAGAATAACTAATCCATGCATAATAATATTTCACTAATATTATATTCCTATTCACTCTTATTATAAAGCCGGGTTAGATCTGAACTTTGTAAACATTACTTTTAAAGATACAAAGAAGGCATTACTTGGCCCTTATGAGTAGTGAGTATCGGATACCTATTCAATTTTTATTATAATGCGAAGGTGTGTTTTTTTATGTAGCTAGCTAGCATTTTGATAGAAATTGTCGCAGACTATAAGAAAATTTGGAATATAAAGCGACAGACATTCCTGCTAAACACTCTCGTATATCTAATTTATGATGGACGTATTTTTTCTCCAGGCGAATTCCTTTACGAGATTTTCTTCCACTGCACTATTAGAAACGATAATAGAGAATGTTTTGAGTAAAAGTGTGCAAAAATGAAACTGGTAATAGCGGCCGTACCACGGAACGTTTCGAGATAGGGAACGTGAGGTCCATGAAGCCAGCGAANGCGTGCGAAAATGAAACTGGTAATAGCGGCCGTACCACGGAACGTTTCGAGATAGGGAACGTGAGGTCCATGAAGCCAGCGAAATCATACATGGGCCCAAACATGTATAACACGAATACAGGTGTCCGTATATGTAACGTGTATTTTTGGCATTACGCGTGTACGCTGTTGGCAGGTAGTAACCTACTGTACAGGACCACTCCATTTATGGACCAGTGTTAACGTATCACAAGAGTTGCTCAACCTCAACGCAAGCATGACAGCGGCTTTCGATATTCTGCCTCATCCGTTCAAATATCCCATGAGTTTTGCGTATGTCGTTGATACACACACGTACTGTGTTCATGTAGGGACGATAGAGCCACCTTGCGGACGATAGGTGAACCTCACATGCTACATGTGTCGCCCACGAGTTTACGTCCATATCTCCTTTAACTGGTCTCCTGGACCACACGTTCCCAATCTCGAAACGTTCCGTGATGTGGCCCCTATTACAGTTACATTTTTGCACACTTTTACTGAAACATCCTGTATTACTGTTGAATTTCACAGGATTTTGATAGAGTTATGACGCTCAAATAATGCATAATACATATTTTTCAAATGCTCGGTAGTACTTATGGTTTTAGATATTAACATTCAAATTCATTTTTTTCGATTAATAACTAATTAATGCTAGGTTTCACTAGAGCAACATTTGATTTGCTTTTAATAAGCAGCTTTTAAAATTAATTTGGTAGTCATAATTCTGTACCTGTTTTAAGGGGATGGAATTCTTACCCATCTTGGATATATTTTTGTTTCACCGTAGCTCACTTTTCAGATGAAATATTTGGAAATGAGCATTGCCAGGACATAGAGCATATCTTAACAGATCTTTTCAAGTCTACAATATGTTTCCCATGTGGTTTTTGTTGCATCTGTAATAGTAATAAAAATCAACTCATTTCGTATTCTTTTTCAGCCTCACGTCAGAAAATTCTGACTGAAAACCGTCCATTTTGTATTGAGCAATATTGTAAAGTAGTTGTGAATGTAAGGTTCGAATTTTAATAATCAATACAAACCGTAAGTTTACAGTCAGATTCCAACAGACATTTCTGAAAGTCCGAGTCGACAATCCTCACAGACAACTTCGTGCTACACAACAAAAAATGTACTTGAATTTGAAAGTATAAGCGGGGAATAATTGTTCCGCTCCACTGAAATGTGGCGAAGGTCAAAAACTTCAGCTTTTCAGTTTCGTCACCGCAGCTCGGAGTGGAGTATATAACCGAGGCGAAGGGGACATCGCAACAGAAGGAACCGACCTTAGTGAATAGACTGTTGGAGACGAGCCTCCTCTCAGAGCNCACGCGTCCTCCGGCCTGCGCGGCCACGGAGCCGAGTTCCAGTCAGGTGACGAGGCGCACCAGAAGGGCCACGCCACGAGCGGCTTCCGGACAAGCTACCGGAAGGACGAGTCGGCGCTGGACACGCGCTTCTTCGACGACGGGCACGACGACGGTAGACTGGGCGGCGAGGCGCAGCGGGAAGGATTCTTCGGCGAAGTGGGATCAGGAGGTGGTTCGACGGCGCGGCACCACGCGGCGCTCGACTCTGGCCGGCACGAGCTGGAGGGCGCCCGGGGAGAGGGCAAGCTTGTGGACAGCCTGAGCGGGGTCCGCGCGGCACAAGGAAGCCGCCTGGGAGGAGAGTCCTACCTGCACGGCGCTGCGCCCCGCCACCACCTGCACTACTGAGCCACTCTTATACACTCTGTACAGCTTCCTCAGCCTTTCACAGTAGCAGCTAAGTAAATACATGCACTTTTCAACTAAACATTTGTTGCTCAATTTTCTTCCAAGTGTCCCGTCCTTAAGGCTCAGCTTCACCTATTTTGCAGAAATTCTTAGTTTTCGTGTCATAATTTCCGAATACAGAGAATAGTTTACTCGCGGTTCCTGCAAACTTTTTGAATNGAAATTCTTAGTTTTCGTGTCATAATTTCCGAATACAGAGAATAGTTTACTCGCGGTTCCTGCAAACTTTTTGAATCAAACCTTTGAAAAATCACCCCATTTATGACGTGTTTGGTTATTTCCTGAATGTGTTATATATAGTAAGCGTTTAANAAAACCTTTGAAAAATCACCCCATTTATGACGTGTTTGGTTATTTCCTGAATGTGTTATATATAGTAAGCGTTTAATACTTCTCTCAAAATAAAACTATTTTATTTTAATCATATTGAATTTTACTCATATTTTATTCATAAATTAGAAGGTTTTTTATAATGAATACCTATTAAAACAGTGAGATAATGGGTGTGTTGGTAATAGCTAGTAATAAATATTTATTGTGCAAAATATTATTACACTGAGTGTGCACAAATGCGGTGCGTAGTCNTTGGTAATAGCTAGTAATAAATATTTATTGTGCAAAATATTATTACACTGAGTGTGCACAAATGCGGTGCGTAGTCCCTTTGATGTAATTTTCTAGACTAAGTCAGGCTTTGTTTACATGAAGTGAAGGAATATCGTGGAAGTAAAACTTGAGCAGGGCTTCAAAAAGTTGGAAATAACCGTAAATGGACTATAATTAATAACAATGTACGACTATAGAAAATTTAAATTTTACGAGTTGTTTAACAATTTTTTGCTTAACTTTCCTTATGGCATCTAATAGTTGAAAAAAGTCAGGAACATATTTATATCTTAACAATTTTCTCGTTTCTGCCTTTTTGCAAGCAGGGAATAACACACATGCGAAGTAAAATACAGAAATATTAAACAACTAGTAAATTGTTAATTTTCTATAATCAAACATTTCCAATTATACCTCTTAAACTGAAATGACGACGCGAAAACGAAGCATTTCTGTGTAATAGGTGATGCCGGGCCTTAAACCTACCCTACACCGGAAAACTACCCTGTTGCACATACAAAATACTGTGTAAATTCTGGTATTTTATAATTATATCATAAAGCTAACTAATTAAAAATGAACTGCTTCTTTCGTGATTGCTAACAAACAGTTTCGTGGTCAATTCAGAATATTTCTGTGTTATTGGACATTTCCAAAACAGCCTATGAAGAAAATCTATACTCGTAATTACACATATTGAAATACAGGCACCGACTCCTGTATTTAAAGCAATCCTGACAGCAAATTATGAGAATTAGTTCCATGTCTGAACGATTGGCTGATGTTTTATTATAACTTGAATGCTACATTTTTTTTTCCTTTTAGTTTTATACAATTTAAATGAATAACTGGTGTGACATCAACATACAAATGGGTTCTAGACGATGTCGCATCATCACTTTTGGACGCGCAGGTAGGCCTACTGGTCACAAGTCACTGTTTCTGCTGGCTCGTTCTTAAATGGGCACCTATGAAATAATCACTTATATATTTTCTCTCTAGTTTTATTCAAATTTATTATGAATGAAATATTAAAATTTGTAGGCAAAATATAATACATTACATCTGATACATGACATATTTAGTAAACTACCAAAAACATCATACAGGGAGTGGTTTTTCAAATGTTTTATTCAAAAAGTATGAATAAATCGCGAATAGACTATATTCATGTAATATAGGTTAGGATAAACTATTTTTAAAAAAATGTTCACCCAGTATCCTACGTTAAGTTTGATGATTCTATTAAGTTGGGATACTATGTTGAACAATGATGGGTAAAAACGCGGGCGTGCAGTAATGTTGGCCAACCGCAAATATAAATAATATATGAAAATAAATTAAATCCCTGACAGTAACTACGGGTGTTTTAACGGACACGCTGGCATGATTCCAGTAAAGGTGACGGGGCCTGATTACATGTATTGACCTCATTTTAAAAGTTTGAATTTATATTTGTGGAAACAAGATTTCAATCAATNACGGGGCCTGATTACATGTATTGACCTCATTTTAAAAGTTTGAATTTATATTTGTGGAAACAAGATTTCAATCAATTAATACGCTAAGAATTAGAATATTAGTAAAAAAAAATTATGTTCCTTACAATTTCACTACTACAATTCACCGTACATCAAAATATGGTGGAAGTATACAAACACAGGCAGAAACGCACATTTAAGCAGTGCTTCAAACGTGCTCAGTTTACCACGAACAGGGTATGGTTCCTAAAGTGGTATTAGTATACACAACTGTCAGAAAGCAACCTCGTTATATTATCTGTGAATCAGCCATGTGCACATTCATCATTCGTCTACTAAAGATACGTATTACCACTTTATTTTCCTGTTCATGCTCTACAAGAATTTTCTCTCGATAATGCGGTGTCGGATGACGTACTTTAGTGACGCTGACAATGGCGACAGCAGCTGCAGGCTCTGTCGAAACATCGGAAATGAGTGCCCCAGGTTGTAATGTCTAGTTATTACGGAATACGTCATATTGAGTGGGCTTCATTCGTAGTAATGTGTATTTCACAATTCACTACCAAACAAACAGAAACTCTACTTTTCAAATGGCCATAACTTTGGAATCTCAAACAAATTTTCAAAGATGTGTTCAGAGAAGAACAGGTCTGTTCCGTAACAAGGCGCCATAAAATCATCCTTTTCGTGAAGATGCTTAGTTTCCCTATGTTGGAAGAGGTGAGTTTTCCTTTGCATTTGAGGTTTCTTTAGAACAAATGTTTGTTCTAAGCATCTAGGTCACAATACAAATTTTTCTCATTAAAAATATTTGAACGAAGATTCATTTATAAATCCTGGGTTTATACAAAACACCGCGATCCACTCAAAAGCCTAGGTTCGGGTGGGTTAGGTTCAGTTAGTTATGGGCTATTCGCGGTAAAGTGAGCACTTGTTGAAGCCATTTGGAATAATAGTCAATAAATATATTGTATTGTAGTCTCAGACGTCAACTTTCCAGTCTGGTGGAATATATACACTATGTTTATTACTTATATGGCAATATTTATTTTAAAAACGATGGAAGGATAAAAAAATGGGTTAAAGGAAAAATGTAACTAGGGCCTCAGCAGTGCTCACTTTACCGTGAACAGCCTTTACATTGATAATCCAAGAGCTGATTTGGATTTTTAAGATCATATATTGGAAAAGTCTTGACATGCGTTCTGTAAAAGTGTACAGTAAGCAAACAAACCAAACAAAAACTCACACCCATATGAAAATAAATATTAAATATAAACAACAATTTCGTAAGAGTTTACACGACTCTAGTTTTCTTGCTTTAAATATAATATCAATTTCAATTATACCACAACACTCAAGATTAAATGTTTCCAAGTTTTCTGAGGATAACTTAATAATTTGTCACTGCGTGTACTCAATTTCGGATTCTCCAAACACCGTTGAAAATTTTTTTAATCAAGGACGGTGTTTTACACGGAAATATTACATTTCTAAGTAATTTTCAAAACATTCAAAACCCTTCGAAAATGTGTACATAATGTTTTAAGTTTCTAAAAATGCTTTGTACGAAAATATTTTTTAACTAGCTTATTTCCAAAACACGATATCAAGCTTATGTCTAATTGTATGATTGTCTGATATGTTTTTCATGCATCTTAGACTTTGCATGCATAGTATTAGTACAAAATAATCAACTCTACATACATGAGTCTCCATCCAGCGAACTGCAGCCAGACGTGCCTACAAATTTCTTTAATGTGTCGTATTGTGGCGTGACATCATTATCCAAATGGTGTACAAGAAACGAACAATTTCAATTACTAGTCGAACCAAGCGAGGAATTTTGCCCAGAACGGCTCAACCAATCAGACAATACCATGCAACCAACCATGGGCGCAGTACCGTTGTTGCATGAAACAGCGACCCAATTTTGCTTCTGCGAACATGCCTATTACGTAGTTTTAAGATGAGCCGATTTGTCACTGGCACAGTTTCTGAAACAGCCAGCTCATAGACAACGTGGTACTGAATCAATGTCTCCATCTATTACGATTTACGTGACAGTACACAAGATGTTCGGAAATTAATTGCCTAAACTGCTGGAGGTGATTTATTATGAAAAATAAAGTCGAAAATATACAGGACACCATATACCTACACAGAATATTAAAGTAGATATAAACCAGTGAAAATTGGGTTTTAAAAACGTATTTTCNCAGGACACCATATACCTACACAGAATATTAAAGTAGATATAAACCAGTGAAAATTGGGTTTTAAAAACGTATTTTCGCTGAATGCCTTGTACTCTCTGTCAGCGGTAGGGATGGCGGCGATTTACCCACAGTGCGTCCCACATGATTGAATGAGACACGCTCATTTGGTGCGCTATGGAGCGTGTACCAGTGGTGATGTTGTTGATGTGCTGACGTATCACTTCCTCAAACCGGACAATGCGTACAGACCGAGGACGGCCAGCATTACGCACGTGTCTCTGCAACATGGGAAGCATAAGTCACCTTCCTGCTGCGGACTTTGTAGGCATTGTACNCCAGCATTACGCACGTGTCTCTGCAACATGGGAAGCATAAGTCACCTTCCTGCTGCGGACTTTGTAGGCATTGTACGTGGCATTCGTCAAAAATACGGTTTCAAACCCCAATTTTCATAACCTCATATTTCCTTAAATATTCAGTTTAGGTATACGGTGTCCTATATATTTTAGACTTTATTTTTTCATAAGAAGTCACCTCCCGTAGCTTGGGCGTTTAGTTGACGGAAAAAACTGTATAATTTGGGAACGTTCTTGAGGTAAAGATGTACATTTTATTTTTGAACTTTTTACTAGCAGTAGAGGGATTGTGGGGACTTCGGCACATCGGGACCTGGGACCGGAGCATCGGAACTGTTCGTGCTCTGTCATTCCGGTCGGCCGGCAGCAATAATAGTTCCGGGTGACCTTGACCTTTGACATTGACCCTGGTGACATTTGACCTTGACACAGGTGACCTTAAACCATAAAACCCAAAAAAATCCCAAATAATTATAAAAATGTATATAAAAAGTTATTAAAATTTATTTAAAAATTATTTTAAAATTATTAATAACTATGAAATTATTATAAAAAATAATTTTTTTAAATTCATTATTTAAAAATTTGTTATTGAAATTTTTTTTTTAAAGTTACATTTTCGGATGTCTCCCTCGCCTCCACCACCCCTCATAAATACTCATTCTATCGTGTGTCGTAATCTTGGCGTTTTGTTTGTCGTTTGTTTATACATAGCTGGAGGCCGCCATCTTGGTTTTTTCGTTTGTAATTTTTTACATATTGCTGGAGGATGCCATCTTGTTTTTCATATGTTTTCACACCTAGGTGGCGCTAGTGTATTAATAATCTATATTGCCACCAGGTGGCAGCCATAATTGTTTATATTTTTTAAGTATTGGTTGCGCTGTCGGTGCCCTCCATGTCGGCTCATATTTTCAACACATAGGTGACGTTAATGTCACGTTTCAGCCACCAGGCGAGCTGCCGGCACTCATATTTATATGCAGAGTAAAATATGAAATTTTTCATTCCAATTTTTTTTTTATTCTATCAATTGACTACATGCATAACCTATTAAATTTATATTGTTTACTTTAAGACCGATTGTAAAAATAATTTTTTTCATTTTAATGGTAATTAAAGTACCGTTGCACCTTATACAATTATTTTATCCTTAAATGCATTTTACATTATAAATTCCAAAATTTTTTACAAACGAGGAAGGAATAAATGAAACTCGCAATTATTTCAAAAACTCATTTTATTCGGTAAAATTTGCAATTACATCATTCTCGTGTTTTTTTTTTTTTCATAGTCTTCGCATCAACTGACCTCAGTTATAAACGAAACCAAGCTTTCGTAAACTCGCGAACTTCATGGCGTTACAAGTCGAGTTGCAATGCAAACTCCGTGCAGCTAAAACGACACCTATAGGCGGGAAGTAGCTACAGTGCTGGTCCCAGGAAGTTTCGGCTCGTCTGAAGGTTGGTTGTGCATACGTAGATGATGTAGGCGGGGAAGGAAAAGAGAAACGATGGTTATTGCATTTCATCACAGCAATGATGACGTTAGCAGTATCTACTTTTTACAGAACTGGCACTGAAGAATCTATGAGCTCCGCCGTTTAACTTTACACGGCCTAATATGTTTGCAGAAAATGTCATTACGGTAGAACATATACCCACATTTGAAGTAAAGACACCTTATCCAGTTTGGATTCTTCATACATCCATGAATTTCATGACGACGTGCAATGTGTTTGTGCAAAAATACTTTGTCGCAGTAGCTGCAGGGATAAGTTTTCTCTGGCGAGGATGGTTCGGACGATGGGACGAGCTCTTTGAAGATGGTACAGCCAAAAAACCAGATGACTCTGCCAGTGGTGCGGGTGCTTCAAACACAGGTGAAGGAGCTACTGGAAGAGCCAAAGACATCGTTAAAGTCGATGGCATTGCTTGAAGGCTGTCCACGGATTATTCCAAGTAGAATAACTTACAAAGACGATCTGCTCTTCCCGACGTCTGCCAGCAAAGTGAGTTCTCCGTCATGAATCTAGCTGCTTATATAGCAGCACACATGTTACATAAAAACCATTCGGCCATAATCTCCATGTACCCCTTTCACCAGTAAACATTAGCAACTTCAGCCATGTGTAGGACCCACTGCTCATCCTCCAGGTGCATGTTTCCACCTATATATCTCGTAGACATGCGTCGACTCCCTCCCTCTTACTGCCCATATGGCTGTGATCAGTCCATGTGAGCGGTTCCTCAGACGTNGAACCGCTCACGTGGAGACGTGAGACGTTGAGACAGAAAACTTCATATTACGGATATTTTTTTTAAATGTTTTAAGAGTTTTATTTTCCATAACGGTTATCTCCGTAAGATGTAGGTTGGTTCCGACGACGCACGCCCCAACACGATAATTTTTTTCTGCACACAACATTTGCAAGCAACAGCTGCTTAAGAAGATGGTAAATTTCCAACTTTGAAAACCCCAGTGTACCAAAACGAGCCAAAGACGTCATAGCCGTGATTCAAACAGATAAGCTACACAAAAATTTCTTGACGCTACCCATTAAAATCAGGTAGAACGCCCAATACTGAACCAATGAAAAAGAATTTCAGATACTCTAAACGGTGAAAAAAGTGACAGCCATTTAACATTGAAAAGCCTTGTAACATTTCATTTTAAAGCAGATTTATGATTCCGCCTATGAAAAAAAGTGTTGACCGAGGAAGCAGAAATTAACAGCCCACCAAAGCAAAATAAATTTAAATTGCCAGGACCCACGACGAAAAATATTCGCAGAAGGAAGCAGAAGTATATGCTCCCACCAACGATAAAAAAATTTCAGGACCATCGCTGGAAATTATTAAAAGAAATATTCAAAAGTTTTCACCCCAACAACGATGAAAAAATGTCAAGACAAATTATGAAAAATATTCGCAGAAAGATGCAGAAGTATAAGCCCCACCAACGAAAAAAAAAACAAACAAAATGACAGGACCAGCGATGAAAAATATGAATAAATACAGAAAAAAAAGTCCACACAGTGCTATACAGACACATCGAGGAAACGTAAGTAAACACATTAATCAAGAATCATACATACATCAACAGCGAGAAACACTCCCTAGACAGACAAACGGTACGAAGAACCGCCGAGGAAAAAATTACACAAGTACTGTTACCTGGAAACGAATAAAAAGAAAATATGGCATAAAAATATTAAATCACAAAAAAACACTAAGTGTGTGTATTCCATTTTCCTGTAGTTGCCTATTGTCGTCCGTCCATATCAGTGCCATCTTATTTATACACTTTGAAAATAATTCGTGTGTGTGTGATCTTATCATGCTGACATTAACTCGCATCGTACGGTGCTGCTCCAGATAAGATATGGAATCGTCAAAATTAATTTTATTTTTTACGACACATTGTTGAATACCTTTTGTTCTTTTTGTTACTTTTCCGTCGCATTTGTACGGATACAATTTCGCCCGAAGTCTTACGAATTTGGTCATGATCATTCCATCGCACTAATCTTTGAATTTACCAATGACTTTCTTGTTGGTGGGTGGAAAACACTTGTGGTTAGTGGGATAGCCGCTCTTGTCGAAATCTGCAAAGAACTGTGTTTCTCAAACCATGTCCTAGTAAGTGTCCCGGGTTCTAACCTGATACAGGTACGAGTAGGTGTCTGTATACAGTAGCTCGACGTCTTTGTTGTACGGAGCCTTCATCACGTCATAATGGAATCTGTACATTAATGTTTTTGAGAGGTCAAGCATTGAAAAGCCGGCATAAATAGGTTTGTCAAACAGTATGAATGCGTGCTGCAGATGGAGGAGGGAAAGAGATTCATCATAAATTGTTCGGTCTAGGAATGTTGGCTTGGATACCAGTTTCTTTAGTCGCTTTTCACTGCACACTGGCTCCATTTTTTGGCATTTTCTTTTGTTCTCCATCAATTTTCCGAAAGTTTCGTTATTGGCCAATTTAAAAAATTCTTTTTCGAAATCTTTGGTGACCACGTGACGTTTTTTAGTATTTAAATCTATGTAAGGTTTCAACCAGGTACTTTGCTCAAATTATAGCACTCTGTGAATTTTCGAAACCTTCGATCCATGATCCAGTGCCTGTTTCAAGTTGCGGTAATGTACGATGTAATTTTTCTTATTTTATAATGTTGTTATTAATTTCGCATGTTTGGAGCCTGGGGGGCACTGGTTAACGGGAAGAAATGGCAAATCACGAGTATCCTCGCGCAAGGCTGCGGGGTACTCGACGTTGACCTCCAGAATATAGCAAGTATCAGCATCATCCGGCACGGACATTACGTCGATGTTGGTGTCGACCCACCTGAAGTTGCGTACTGGCAACGTCAGCGACGTGGCCCAGCCGTACAGGTTGTTTGCGTCGTGGTATTGCAAAAAACGTAGTGGGCTTGCTGGGATCGTATGTGTCTGGCGCGTAGGTGTTGTTCGCCACCGCATCTCGCTTCACGCACTGGGCCACGCCACCTCGAATTCCATTTTCAAAAAGCATATGCATGTCATAATCCATAGTTTTTNCACGAATTCCATTTTTAAAAAACATATGCATATCGTAATCCGTCGTTTTTAACATTGCATCGAATGTGAACCCAGGGGCGCTGACGTAGTGTGCACAATCGAGCTTGTGTTGACATGCACAAATTTCTGAAATTTTCCAATCCGTCTGATAGAATTAGCACGTCCGTCTTCAAATATAATTCTGAATACTTTCCCAGGTTTGCACAGTTGAACGTTTCGCATACTTCCTGAGCGTTGGCGTATTCTTCGTCGCTGATCCCAGAGCCCATCAGCCTTTTACAGAATTCCTCTTTCGGAGGGAGCTGTTGCTCGTCCAGCTTCTCCCAGCTGTCGACATGTTCATATGTAAAGACGCTTTTGCGCGTGACGAGAGGCAGTTGGCTGGCACTGAAGAATTTTGCGGTGTTGATAAATTGATTTTGAGACAGGTACTCGGCCAGGGACGCCAGACTTCGGGCCATGAACCGGAACGTATCGACAAACTGCACCGGAAATCTGTCTCCCAGCTACTTCGAAAATGTGATAATTTTCTCGCTTGTGAGCGGAATGATAAAGATGTCTTTCGTATCGTATCCTAGCTGCCTGACGATAAAATTCTCATCGTAGCTCAAGTTGTGGTAAAATTAGACGAGTTTCTTAGGGTGGTGGCGCATCAAATTGCAGCTGGTGCATGCAGGTCCGATGTGCCGCCCTGTGAAGTGGTCATGGTCACGTACTTTATAATTTTCTACAGTGAACGTCGATTTGCAATAGTAGCATCTCTTCGCCCGTAACTAGCTTGCCTTTTCAGTTGGTGTGAGTGGCTCCATCTTCTTCTTAGTAGCATTTATAACCTTTACTTTTTTACCAATATCCCCAATTGCCTTCATGAACTTTTCCTCCACATCAACGGTTTTCAACCGGTGTGCCGCGGCGCACCAGTGTGCCGCGTATGTTTTCAAGTGTGCGGCGAATTGTATGCCGCATTGCAATCATGAATAGCAATTTTAATGAAAAAAAAGTACGAAAACAACTGACGCGTAGCGTGTGCGCTTCTCGTAGTCAGGTTGTCATGGTAGCAGAGCGGAGAGTATGGGGGGCGGGTGGAACGCTCTCCTCGACGAGTGTTCCACTCGCCCGCGCACCGTTTGTTCTCGCGCCTGTCTCTCGCCACGTGCGTCACTTAGAAGTCCTCGCTGTATTATATCGCTCTCGCTGTATATGGTGTGAGTAATATATATTTTTTTTTAAATTTAAGTCTGAGTTTGGGTTCTGATAAGACGTTCAACATGGATAAATTTTCGTAACCCGTATATCCGCTAATGATCAACAATCATCGAGTCAACCCATCGAAAAGAAACCAAAATTAATGAATGTCAAACGACAATATCATGAAGACTATTTAAAGTTGGGGTTTACTTGGACAGGAGACAATGACGAACCAAACCCTTGTTGTCTCGTTTGCGGACAAAAAATATCCAATGAAGAAATGGTTCCTAGTAAATTAAAGAGACACCTCTCTACAAAACATTGTTATCTCTTGGATAAGGACCTACAGTACTTTCAACGTTTGCTGAAATCACAAGCCCAGCAATCCACAAGTCTTACCAAGACTATGAATATCTCTGACAAGTGTCAAGAGGCAAGCTACCAAGTGACCGCNCTATGAATATCTCTGACAAGTGTCAAGAGGCAAGCTACCAAGTGACCGCACTTTGCTACTAAAACTACAGGAACTGAATGTAAACAAGTTCTGGTTGTATATATCATCGGAATATCCAGAACTNCTAGCTTGCCTTTTCAGTTGGTGTGAGTGGCTCCATCTTCTTCTTAGTAGCATTTATAACCTTTACTTTTTTACCAATATCCCCAATTGCCTTCATGAACTTTTCCTCCACATCAACGGTTTTCAACCGGTGTGCCGCGGCGCACCAGTGTGCCGCGTATGTTTTCAAGTGTGCGGCGAATTGTATGCCGCATTGCAATCATGAATAGCAATTTTAATGAAAAAAAGTACGAAAACAACTGACGCGTAGCGTGTGCGCTTCTCGTAGTCAGGTTGTCATGGTAGCAGAGCGGAGAGTATAGGGGGCGGGTGGAACGCTCTCCTCGACGAGTGTTCCACTCGCCCGCGCACCGTTTGTTCTCGCGCCTGTCTCTCGCCACGTGCGTCACTTAGAAGTCCTCGCTGTATTATATCGCTCTCGCTGTATATGGTGTGAGTAATATATATNTCTCGCCACGTGCGTCACTTAGAAGTCCTCGCTGTATTATATCGCTCTCGCTGTATATGGTGTGAGTAATATATATTTTTTTTTAAATTTAAGTCTGAGTTTGGGTTCTGATAAGACGTTCAACATGGATAAATTTTCGTAACCCGTATATCCGCTAATGATCAACAATCATCGAGTCAACCCATCGAAAAGAAACTAAAACTAATGAATGTCAAACGACAATATCATGAAGACTATTTAAAGTTGGGGTTTACTTGGACAGGAGACAATGACGAACCAAACCCTTGTTGTCTCGTTTGCGGACAAAAAATATCCAATGAAGAAATGGTTCCTAGTAAATTAAAGAGACACCTCTCTACAAAACATTGTTATCTCTTGGATAAGGACCTACAGTACTTTCAACGTTTGCTGAAATCACAAGCCCAGCAATCCACAAGTCTTACAAAGACTATGAATATCTCTGACAAGTGTCAAGAGGCAAGCTACCAAGTGACCGCACTTTGCTACTAAAACTACAGGAACTGAATGTAAACAAGTTCTGGTTGTATATATCATCGGAATATCCAGAACTAAGTAAAAAAGCGCTCACTGCCCTTTTGCCATTTTCGACTTCATACCTCCGCGAACAAGGATTTTCAGCGTTGACGAATATAAAAAGTAAAAAACGCGAACGTCTTCTATGTGTTGAAGAAGAGCTTCAAGTGTGTTTGTCGACAATTCACCCAAGAATAAAAAACCTTTGCTCCGTGCGCCAGGCTCAAATATCACATTAATTAATATATATTATTTAATACCTT